>CAUYQG010056926.1:0-16820 GCA_963574415.1 Tarsius wallacei | reverse complement strand
AGCTCTGCCTGAAGTTAGCAAGATCTATCCTTGAGGATTTCATTTATATAAATCAATAAGCCCCTCATTCCTTTTTAAACAAATTCTTTTAAAAAAAGACCTACTTGAGATGAGTTTTTTATCCACTGAAATGAAGATAGTTTTAATTGTTTTTTTTTGCTTTTTTTTTTTTTTTTGAGTTGGAGTCTCACTCTGTCACTCAGACTGGAGTGCAGTGGCACGCTCCCGGCCACCGCAGCCTCAACCTGCTGGGCTCAGGTGATCCTTCTACCTCAGCCTTCCAAGTAGCCGGAACTACAGGCATGCGCTACCACACCCAGCTAATTTTTTGATTCATTGCAGAGGGGAGGTCTCACCATGTTGCCCAGGCTGGTCTCAAACCCTTGGGCTCAGGCAATCCTCTCACCTCAGCCTCCCACCGGCTAATATTTTTTAAAAATTTTATTTTGAATATTTGGGATACAATTCAGGGTTAAGTATACAAATGTTCATTATGCAGGTGTCCTTTTTGATGAGGTGCCCCCCCCACCGGCAGTTTCCCACTACTGCCAACCCCTTTCTTATGGCATTATTATAGTTGTTCAAGGTCTGCTTATGAGTGAGAACATGCAATACTCAGTTAGAAGAGGTTACTATTTAATTCCCATGATGTCATCTGGTCTTGGTGTGACTTAGCAGACATTTGTTAAGGGAGAAATGAGAGCAGTGATCAGCAGAGCTTTACTACTTTCTCTCCCTGATTTTGGCACACAGGCCATAGAGAATCTCAATGAGTTCTTATCAATGGCCAATCCCTAAAGCGGATCTTTATTTATTTTCAAATGAAAGCTATTTAAACAAAGATCCACTTCAAGTCCTGGGCATTGATGGGATGATTGATGGCTTATATGTACCAGAATCAGGGCAAAGTGTTCCTGATCACTACTGCTGAGTTTCTGTAACCACAGACTTGGGTGAATCTATTCCTTGTTTATTTTTAATTTCCCATGTTTTTGTATAAAACTTTATTAATTTTGAATGTTTGTCTGTAAGTTAACTTGACTGGTATGACTTGTAGGAGTAAACAATCATGTCACTTCTCTACCTAAAACCCTTTAGTTTCCATTACCTTCATAATAAATTTTAAACAATTTACTACTGCAAATAAAGCTCTTCATGAATGACTTCTGTCTACTTTTTGTGTGTGTGTGTTGGAGTCTCACTCTGTTGCCCAGGAGTGCAGTGGCATGCTCACGGCCACCCCAGGGTCGACCTGCTGGGCTCAGGCAATCCTTCCACCTCAGCCTTCCAAGTAGCTGGAACTACAGGCATGTGCAACCACGCCCGGCTAATTTATTTATTTATTGTAGAGGTGAGGTCTCACCAAGTTGCCCAGGCTGGTCTTGAACCCCTGGACTCAGGCAATATTCTTGCCTCGACCTCCCAAAATGCTGGGATTACAGGCTTGAGCCACCGCACTCGGCCTGTCTACTTTTGAAGTTTCATAGATTTCCATTTTCTAATATAAGCCCCATGCTCCAGTCAGGTCAAACCACTGGCAATTCCTTAATCAATTTTGGCTTTCACACAAGCTATTTGTGCTGCCTAGAATGACTTTTTCTCACCTCTTCCTTTCTCCCTCCTGCCCTCCCTCTGCTCCCCCAACTCTTTCTTTGAGTCAGCATCTCACTCTGTCACCCAGGCTGGAGTGCTGTGGCACGATCTCAGCTCATTGCAACCTCAATCTCCTGGGCTCAGGTGATCCTTCTACCTTGGTCTCCTGAGTAGCTGGGACTACAGGTGCGCACCGCCATGCCCAGCTAATTTTTTGAATTTTTTATAGAGACGAGGTCTCGTTATGTTACCCAGGCTTGTCTCGAATCCCTGCGCTTAAGCAATCCTCTCACCTCGGTCCCCCAAAGTGCTGGGATTATTGGTGTGAACCACTGAACCTGACCTTTCCTCATCTTTTTCATCCTGCTAACTCCCACCTGCCATTTAAAACTCAGCTTAAGCCCCACTTTCTCTGTGAAAGTCTTAATGACACCCTCTTCACACATTTGATTTAGATTCACCTGGTACTTACCACTATCAGCCAACAACACTATCATGCCTGACTTATTTTTTTGTACCCCTCCTCTAAAATGTAAACTTTTTTGAGGACGAGGACCACATCGTAATTATTTGTGTTCCTAGCACTTAACACGGTATCTAGAACAGAGTAAGTGTTCAGTACATGCTTGATGTTGCAACATCACTAAATTTGCAGTAAGTAGCAGAACTCTAATGATTGTGCTGTAAGCCTTCATGAATAAAAGTATTGTTCTACCTTAATACATATAAAAGTGAATGACTATTTTATAGTAAGAAAAAGTACAATATTTTAAATGAAAACAATCTGAGTTGAGATCTTGCTTTGTTTAAAGAAGATTTGGTATTTTTACAAAAGTGATATCAGTATAGGGATAGCCAGATTGATCATACAGAACAATAGATAGACAAGAAAGCAGTTCAAGCAGATTACATAATAATTTAGTACTTATAGTATGCTTTAAGAATGCTTATTCAGCAAATGATATTGAGACAATTGACTATCCATTAAGGAAACAAAACAAAACAGAAAGAATCATTTCATAATATCACCAAGTAGTTGCAGTAGTTGCAGATGGATTAAAGATCTAAACGTAAAATTAAATAGCAACATTTGAAAGACAGTATAATTGAGATTAAGAATGCCTGAAATCGAACTCTGTCTCTATCAGATACTAGTTGTGTGACTGTGGCTAAGTCACCTAATCTTTCATGCCTTGGATTCTTTATCTATAAAATGAGGATAATAAAATACTTATTTTGTAGAGTTATTGTGATAATTAAGTTTGTGGGGTTATTGTAAAGATATAAAAAAATTAAAATAGTGTCTGACACATCATGAACACTGTATAAATGTTGTATATTATCATTATTACACTTGAAAAAGGATAGATTAATACATTTGATTACATAGAAAATAACTTTCCTTCACTCAATACTTGTGTTCATTTGGTCTGCTATAACAAAATACTATAAGCTGAATGGTTTATAAGTAAAATGAATTTATTTCTTGCAGTCTGAAGGCTGGAAAGTTCAAGATCAAGGTGTCAGTAGATTAGAGTCTGGTGAGGGCCCACCTTCTGGTTCATAGACAATGTCTTCTCATTCAGTCCTCCAGGGGTAGGAGGGCAAGGGTCTCTTTGGAGTTTTTTTTTTTTAAAGGGTACTAATACCATTCATGAAGGAAGCCCTTATGACCTCCCAAAGACACCACCTTCTAATACCATCACTTTGGGGATTAGAATTTCAATAAACAAATTTTGGGGCAACACAAACCTGCAGATCAGAGTAGTTCCTTCTTCAATCCTACTGATTCTTAGGGTTTAGCTTACACATCCTTCCTTCTAAGGTGCCTTTCTTGGTGTTCCAATTTAAATTACATATCCTTCCTCATTTTTCTTTTTCTTTTTTTATTATAAAGATGTGGGGTACAATTCAGGGTTAGGTATACAAATGATTATGCAGGTACCCTTGTTGATGAGGTATGCCCCTCCCTCCCCCAGCAGTTTCCCTCAACTGCCAATCCCACCCCCACCTCCCCTGACAGTTTCCCACTAATGCCAATCCCTTTCTTATAGTATAACTGTTCAAGGTCTGCTTATGAGTGACAACATATGGTACTCTGTTCTTTGTTTCTGTGATAGATCACTGAGTGTGATCTACTCTAAATCCATCCAAGTTGTTGCGAAGTCCATATGTTTGTCTTTTTTTATGGCTTCATAATATTCCATTGTGTATATGTACCACATTTTTTAAATCCAGTCAAGCTTCAAAGAAATAATATAGACAAGTGGGATCTCATCAAACTAATGAGCTTCTGTAAAGGAAAAGAAACCATGAAGAGAGTGGGAGACATCCCACAGAATGGGAAAAAATAATTGCCAACTGTATATCTGACAAAGGCCTAGCATCTAGGATCTACAAGGAACTCAAACGTGCTGAAAGGAAAAAAAACAAACAGCCCCATTAAGGAGTGGGCAAAAGACATGAATAGACACTTTTCAAAAGAAGATATATGGGCATTCAACAGACAGATGAAAAAGTGCTCAACCTCACTCATCATCAGAGAAATGGAAATGAAAACCACATTGGGATATCACCTAACCCCAGTAAGAATGGCCATCATTAATACAACATTTTTCTTGTTCATAACATCCTGTTTTTCCTCTTCAAAGTATTCATCATGTATTTGTTAAGCCAATGTCAGGAAAAGTGGCATATAATAAACCTCCTTTATATTTTGCTGAATTATTGAATTTAATATCATAACATCTTGATTTGTGAATATATTCAAGGTTTTGTGCTAAAGGAGTCTGACTGATCATATATTTGTCTAGAGAGCTTTTCTAGAGAGACAGTATATTGTATCGGTAGAGAGTGTAGATGCCAGAGCCTGATATCTTGAGTTCAAAGCTAAATTTGTCCTTTAGCAGGTGTATTGCCGTTAGGCAGATTACTTCATCTCACTCTCTAGTTATCCTATCTATAAATTGGGACTAAAATTATTTATTTATATTCAGATATGGGATGGGCATGGAGCAAAAGAAGGAAAAACATGTAAGTGGTAAGGCTAATGCTTCTTCAAGTCAGAAAATATACTGGGGCTTATTTTCTTTTTAAACTAAATTCTGGATATCTGCTTGTTTTATTCTGAGTGGTTATTGCATTGATGATTAAATTACAGAGTGAATGACCAAATTAATGAATGAATAAAAATATTTTGATACTGGTAGAATATCTCATTGACCCTCTTTAAAAATTAGATTGGGTGTCTTTACCTATTAATTCTTTCAGATAAACATTTTCATTTTGTTACTAGTTCCAAAAAAGAATAAAAAATTTTTGATTGGAATTTCCTTCTGTTTTTAGAATTAATTTGGGAATACATTGACATCTATATATTGTTGAGTCTTTCCATTTAAAAGCATGGTATGAATCTCCATTTAATAAAATATTCTTTTAAATGCCTTAATTAAAGAAAGTATTTTAAAACATTCATCCTGCATATTTTACAAAGTGTATTTCTATTTTTAAAACTTTCTAACTTATCAATGTGTGTATAAAAGGAAGATATACGTTGTTTTTTTTTATTGTAGAGATGAGGTCTTGCCAAGTTGCCCGGACTGGTCTCGAACCTGTGGGCTCAGGCAATCCACTCGCCTCGGTCTCCCAAAGTGCTGGGAAAACAGGTTGAGCCACTGAACCTGGCCTAGATATAGATTTTTAACTAACAATTTTATAACTATTATTGTTTCTAATAAAATTTAAGTCGATTTTCCAGGTAGCTAGTAATATTTACAATAAATAAAACTTCTGTGGCTTCCAATATTTTTCTCTGTCTCATTGCAAAATCTAGACTTTCTGGAAAACAGAGTAAATGATGGTGGTGATATTATCCATCTGGCCTTAGTCCTTATTGTTATGATAATACTTCTAGAGTTTTATGGTCAAGTATGATATTTTTATCATGTTAAGATAAGATATGCATATTCCTTTTTTATTTGGTAAGGGTTATTAAATTTTTATCAAATATTTTTCCTCTTTGAGGTATTGACAAGATAAAATACATTTATTTCATAAAAGTAAAATGGTACGTTATTGATATAACGTGTATAGATTTTCAACCATCTGTGAATTACTGGGTAAAGGCAAACTTGGTAATTGCTATTCTTCGTAGCATACTTTCAATTTATATTAGTATTTTACTTAGTAGTTTTACATAAATGAGTTTGAATTGTTGATTTTCTTTCCTTGTGCTTTGATTTGACAATCACTTATTGAGTGTCTACCATATTTCAGACCTATGCCAGGCACGGGTGCTCTTTTTATTACTTTACTAGCCACAGACCTCTCATGCCTGTTATGTGAATGTGCAAACACCACATATCAAAAACCCCTGGACTTTATTAATTTAAAAATGTGTATTTATTCCTATTTTTCAGTCAATTTCAAAGTACTCTTCAGTTGATGCAATACACTTATTGAGATGCTTTCTCCACTACTCAAAACAGTTTTTGAATTCATTGATTTTGGTGTTTTTAGTGCTTCTGCTACTTTTTGTTTCACTTCTTCCACATCAGCAAAACATTTCCCTTTGAGAACTTTTTCATTTGGGGAAACAAAAAAAGCCACTTGAGGAGAGATTGGGTATATGTGGGGGAAGCACGGAGGTCATCCCGTTTTTGTTCAAAAACTGCTGAACACTCAGTGTGGTGTGGGCAGGTGTGCTTGTAAATAACTCATAATGAAATGGGCAAACACATTGAAAGACTCTCCAAAAAAAAAATCACTGAAGCCAAACACAACCTCTCACAACAATGCTAGCTGGTGCACTGATGCCGATGGGTTCCTAGAACACTTGCTTAGCGATGGGAGCCTGTACTAAAAGAGGCCCGACCTCAAAATGATAATTCATTTTTTTGTCCCCCCTCATAGTGTTGGTGTTAAAACTTCATAAAGTAGGTTAGAATATCTTATATCCTTTTCAATTATTTGTAACAGCCTAAATAGCATAGAAAGTATTTTCTTAATGTCTAAAATAACATAGCTGTAGAATCACTGTTTTTAAGTAAATATTTAACACTTTAAAAACGTTTTGTTTTACTATTTTTTGCCATAATTATCTTTTGAGATTATTACAAAAAAATTTGACAGTTCATATTTTACTTGAAGATCAGCTATATTTTGAGGATTATTATTATAATACAGATCCCTTCATATGAAATGGAATATTAGAAGTGGGGAAGAACACTCCTTTCCCCAATATTATGGTTCTTATTTTTCTTTTAAAAATGTTTTTTTAGATATGGAGTCTTACTCTCTCACCCGGGCTGTAGTGCAAGTAGTGTGATTATAGTTCACTGTAGCCTCGATCTTCTGGGCTCAAGTGATCTTCCTGCCTCTGCCTCCTGAACAGCTGGAACTACAAGCATACACCACCACACCTGGCTAATTAAAAAAAATGTGTAGAGATTGGGTCTTACTGTGTTGCTAAAGCTAGTCTCTAATGCATGTCCTCAAGCAATCTTCCCAGTTTAGCCTTCCAAAGTACTGGGATTACAGGACTGAGCCACTGTATTTGGCCAAACTTTTAAAATTAGGGAAAAAAATTGAAAAATTAAAATTAGAACCCAATATCATGTTGAAGAGATCAGATATTTTATTTATTCAAATAAATGATAAGCTTTGAGGGTACTGGCTAGCAAGATAACTTTAAATATAGCAACAACTAGATTTATCTGAAAGAAAAAAAAGTGAACACTGAAGAATACTCTGTGAAGATTATGTTATGCATTCTGATTTGATAAATAGAAACCTTGACATTTATTATGATATTTTCAAGAAAAACCAGACCAAATAAAATGCCTTTGAGTATAGTTACTCAGAATAAAACTTGTCATTTTCAGTCTGACCTAGAAAGACTGTCATGGCAAACCAATGTATTTAAGTCCCAAGAAGACCAATAAGGACAAACAATATGTGAGGACAGGCCAGTGTGCTTTTGTTACATATAGTCATCTTATAGAGTCAAGTATTCAGTTTGGATAATTACATGTTGGATCATGGAACAAACAGAGGAGATTTAAGGACTCGGGGAACTGTAATGGATTTTGCATGTATTTTTTTCATTTAAACTACACACCCACATAAACCTTATGAGGAAAGTGTTACTGTGGTTGTTACCTTAAAATGAGAAAACAGGATCTCAACTAAGTTAAGGAAGTTACTCAAGGTCATACAACTAGTAACTGGCAGAGTCGAGTCTTGAAGCTAGGCTGACTTCAGTGTACGAACCCATTAACCTCTAGGCTTCCTTTGGTGTGGACAGTGCTCAGGGTAATGTGGGTGGAAATTGCTAATGTGGCAGATCTATCTGGCATATTTTCCCTCCGTATTCTGGCAGCTCCAAATTAGTGTATGTGAGGGGGCACTTCCTTCCTTCTCTAACAGGCTGTATGTTCCCAGTAGCTTCTTTCTTCCTTTCCATTGGCAACTGCCACACTGGCAGAACACAGGCAGCTATAAAAGTTCTACCAGCAGAGGCCAAAAGAAGGTATAGTTGGAGGAGCAGTTGTTAAGAAGTTTCAGGGGAGGCAAATAAATGGTTTTCAAAAATACCACTCAAACTCCATCCTCTGAACAGCTGTTTAAAGCATTCAATGCCAGCCATACTCCTCTGGAGCCCTCTGCTTTAAGATAGGGGAGACCTACCTAGGATAGTTAGTGATCTATACAATTACTGCAGAATCTACATCAGCTGTCTATACTGCCCAGTTTGCAACTTATTTTATAAATATGAACAGAAAATGAAAACTTCACTAGACATATGGACAGAATACAGTTTGATAGAAGATGATTAAGCTGAACAGTCAGCATATTTGGCCCCACTAAACAGAGTTAATGTAGGAAATAGGAAATAACTTTGAGAAAATGACAATCCAGTCTTTTAGTGACATTTGAGAGGTTATTGCATTAATAAAATAAGAGCAAGCTGCCATGACAAAGAGGAATTGGGGAATAAATATTGCCTTTTCTGGCCCTCTACCTCCTCTCTGCTAAACTTCATCTCAGTATCTTATTTGTATTTCTCCTAGCACTTCCTTTTGAAAGCATTTTATTTATTTTTTTGCTTGCCTTTCCTCCACATCTTCCCCATATCTACTAAAATACACTTCCATGACGATAATGATAAGATTGGTTTTATTCAATTTTTTATCTCCACCTCAAATTTATATTGCACTGTGTTTGATATGGAGTAATCATCAGTAAATATTTGCTGGATGAATTAAAATGTAAAAACCTGATTACTGATATATAAAAAACCAAAATAACAATAAATATGGCAAACAGGACATTGCTGTAACCCAAAGTACCAAATTATAGCACCCACCCAAAAACTTTTCCCATAAAATCAGACTGGGGATAAAATGGAACAGGAAATACAGTGTTGGAAATTACAGGATTTAAACAGCTTGTTACTTTGTGAGAGGGTAGTGGATAATGCTTACATTTTGCTATTGATAAAGAGATGTAGGTTAAAATAAGTTTTAAAAAATGTAAAGTGAAATTCAGAAATCATAAAACAAAAGATCACTTTGTGCCCACATAACCATCAAAACTTCTATATTACTAAATCATGCAATAAACAAAAGTAAAAATAGAATTAATAAAAACTAGGAAAACACATTTGCAACATTTAAGATAAAAGGCTAATTTCCTTAATTGACAAAAGTGCTTATGAATCAGTCAGGAAATGGTGAACAATCCAACACAAAAATAGGTAGAAGATATGAGAAGGCAGTTTACCAAAAGATAAATAAAAATGATCAATAAATATATGTGTAATAATTGTGAATTTCCTTCATAATCAAGGAAGCAAATATCAAAAGTGAGATTGCACCATTTATTTATCAGCAAAAATAAAAATGTTGAATGAAATCCAGTGTTGATGGAGATGTTGTGAAACGAGCAATTTGTACAATGTTGATTGGAGTGTCAATTCATGTTGACTTCTTGCAAAACACTTTACAATATCTCTAACAATTTAAACTGTTTTACATTTTGATCTAAGAATTTTATTTTTAGCAACTTATTCTAGTAAACATTCTCATGAATTTTAACCTATATGTTCATCGTAATGTTTGTGTGTACACGTGTGAGTGGTTTTACATGCTTGTCAGCATATGATAAAAACTGCAAACAGCCAAAGTGTCAAACATTAAAGAAATGGTTAAATAAATTGTGATGAAGTCATACAGTGAAATATATATATATATATATAGACACATAGAATTTTTTCTTGAATGAAATACAAAAAGTTTCAGTTGTCAGGTGCAGGATTGGGTGAGGCCAACTTTTTTTTCTGGATCATATAGTAGTTCTTAAAACAATTTTTTTTTCCTTTTTAAAGGTGTGGGAAACAATTCAGGGTTAGGTATACAAATTTTCGTTATGCAGGTACCCTTGTTGACGAGGTGTGTTCCTCCCTCCCCTGGCAGTTTCCCTCAACTGCCAATCCTACTCCTCCTCCCCTGGCCGTCTCCTACTACTGCCAATCCCTTTCTTATAGTATTATAATTGTTCAAGGTCCGCTTATGAGTGAGAACATATGGTACTCTGTTCTTTGTTTCTGTGATGGATCACTGAGTATGATTGACTCTAAATCCATCCAAGTTGCTGTGAAGTCCATATGTCTGTCCTTCTTTATGGCTGCATAATATTCCATTGTGTATATGTACCACATCTTTTTCATCCAGTTCAGATTCAATGGGCAGCATGGTTGGTTCCATGTTTTTGCTATTGTGAATAGAGTTGCAACAAACATGTGTGTACAGGTATCTTTTTTGTAGAATAATTTGAGTTCCTCCGGGTATATTCCCAATAGGGGAATTGCTGGGTCATATGGAAAGTCAATTTCTAGTTCTTTCAGAAATTGCCACACTGTCTTCCAAAGAGGTTGCACTAGTTTGCATTCCCACCAGGAGTGTAGAAGCGTTCCTTTTTCTCCGCATCTTTGCTAGCATCTGTTGTTGTTTGTTTTATTAATGATGGGAGGTCAACTTTCAATTTTCATTTTGTGTCTTTCAGTACTAAATAATTTTCAAGACTTAGTATGCATTATGTTTGTTTCTAGAAAATAATATGGGTTTGAGGTGGAGGAGATTTTGAAGTTCTTTTTATTTTTGTCTTGTTTTCTTTTTATTTCTCTGCACTTAAAATGCCTGTTATATTAGAAAGACAGAAAAATTAATCAGTAGAGTGAAGCTATAATATGGCATTTCCAAATAAAGGGATATAAAAGAACAAAGTGTACTTGATTAATTCAGCAAAGAAATGCATAAAAATATACAATTATATTAGGAAGCTTATCTCATTTGAAATAGGAGATAGGTCAAGTAGACAAAAATATAGAATAATGAAAAGGTTTGAATAGCATTACTAAGTTCAATTTTTATAGATAAACATTTTGATACATTTGTACCCTATACAATAATTTAGAATAGCCATGAATAATTAATAACAATTTATCATATACTAGGCCACAAAGAGTAAATGGAAGGACACTCTCAATATTTAAAAAATGTCAATTATCTTTATATAATTCTAAAAGGATTTCAAATAAACACTTCAAATTTTTTTGGAAAACTGACAAATTTATGTTCTAGTTTATCTTGAAAAATAAAGGAGATAGTGTAGCTAAAACAGTTGAAAATTAATCCAATTGTGGAAGAGGGCAATTGTCCTACCAAATGTTAAAACATCCTATAAAAATAAAGTAATTAAAGTGTGTGACTGGCATAGAATCAGCCAGATAGATCAATGCAATTGTATAAGAGTACAGAAGCTAATAAATATCTCTTATCTGTCTATCTGCCTGAAAATATAGCAACCTGGTATATATTAGGGCATTTGAAAAGACTGCATTATTCTCTAAAGGATTTGGGGACAATTAGATAGCAATGTGTGAAACAATATATCTCCACCTATAGCTTATACAAAATAATATTCAGGAGGATTAAACATTTAAATAAAGGTATTAGAATACCTCGCTTTGGGAGGCCGAGGTGAGTGGATTGCCTGAGCCCGCGGGTTTGAGACCCGCCCGGGCAACTTGGCGAGACCTCATCTCTAAAATAAATCAAAAATTAGCCGGGCATGGTAGCGTGCGCCTGTAGTTCCAGCTACTTGGAAGGTTGAGGTGGAAGGATCGCCGGAGCCCAGCAGGTCGAGGCTGCGGTGACCGGGAGCGTGCCACTGCACTCCAGTCTGGGTGACAGAGTGAGACTCCAACTCAAAAAAGAAAAAGAAAAAATATATAAGTTAATGTTTACATGATCTTGAGGGTAGATAAGGATTTTCTATATTTATTATCAAGGCCAGGGAAAATGCAAAATAATTGATTTTGAATAATTATTAAAACAAACACACACACACACACCCCTACACATGCACATACACACATTTTTTTGTGTGTGTCAGAGGACAACATGCAAATGTTGAAGGAGAAACAAATTGAGAAAACTATTTGTAACATTTATGACAGATAAAAGGTAATTTCTCAATATATTAAAGAACTATTGTAAATTGTGCTAGGCAGAACTCTTTCAGTTACAAGTGATAAAAAGCAACTTAAATAGAAAAAAAACAACAGTGCTATAGAAAACTGGGCAACAGAAAGAAACAAGAAATTTAGGTCAATAATCATAATAAAAGATATTCAGTGTCACCAATAATTGACAATACAGTGGCTAAAAAAGATTAGGGAGATTTATAGATGTTAATGTGGATGTAGGTCTATGCTATATTGTTAAGAGAAAAAAAGCAAGTTATGAAAGTATGAGTAGTGGGTTTCCATTTGTGTGAAGCAGCAAATATATAAATAAATATATTTATATATGCATATGAAAGTCAACCCGCCCTGTTTAATATGGTACGTACTAGTCACATGTGGCTACTGAACAAATTGAGGGCTAGTTACAATTGAGACATGCTGTAAGAGTAAAGTACACACTGGATTTTGAATACTCGATTCAAAAATATGCAAAATATTTTATTAGTAATTTTTATATTGATGACATGTTGAAATGATATTATTTTGGATACATGAGATTTTTTTACATTTTAATGTGGCTACTTGAAAACTTAAAATTACATATGTTTTCTAATTATATTTCATTTGGACTGTAATGCTGTAAACAATACTTTTAATATCAAATAATTTTCAAAACTTAGTATGTATTATGTTTATTTCTAAAAAATAACATGGGTTTTGAAGTGGAGGAGATTATCTCTGTTATCTCTGAGGTAGTGGGATTATGGAAAGAAACTTTAATTTTCTACTTTATACATTTATATATGGAGTACATATTATTTACGTTTAGCTAAATCAATGTACAGTACCTCATATCAAGAAAGAATATGCATATTTTTATTTTGGAAGGGAAATTAGGCAATGTAACTGGCTTTTTTGCTTTACAATGATCTAGCTCATAGTGTCCTTGTTAGCGGGTATTGACCAGGGAATGAATTTTCCAGTGTATTCATCAGGCTTCTTTCCAAATGCCTTTTCATTGCTTCCTGAATAAAATCCATACTCCAAGAAGGGAGATTTTTTTTTATAAGACTTTTCAGGCAAATTTGATACAGCTCTGAGGGTAATTCCCAAAGTGAAACTACAAAATTTTGAACCATGAAACAAAGTCTTGTCCAGGTGGGGCAGTTATGGATAGGGCACCTGAGTGGGTGGATAGGAGTAAACAGATGGCTGTCTGAGGACACCAGGCATGTGGAGGTCAAGAGTGGTTCTAAGAGACAACCACTGAAAGTCCAGGCCGGATGTGACTCTCTAGCTTTTACCAGAACATGATACCTGATAAAGGGAAATACAGGTGTCACATTGAGACTAGGGTGATGCTGATGTTCAGCTTGACAAAAGAGGGGCTATTAGGTAGCTCAAACTAGGCAGGCCTGGAAAATCATAAAAGGCAAGGAGGAACAGGTAGGTGCAAGCGGCTGAGGGACTTCAACTAAGGAAAGTATCAAAAGCAGCCAGAATTCAGGGAATTTAAGCAGATCATAAACACAAGGTTGAAGAGTAGAACTCATGAAGTAAGGTTTAGAGAAAGGGTCTGAGCAACAGTGAAATCGGGTATCTAGAACCTAGGCTGAGAAAGCCAAGATGAGCTTTCAGGTCTAGGTAAGGGACGTGGGCAATAGTGCTGTGATTAAAACAATTGTACACATCCTGCCCAGGAACAGTCCCTAGACTCAGAGCCTTCAAGCTGAGTTATTTGGCAGGATCATGAAAACAAAAGGGCAAGGAGTTAGTGGTTCTGATCTGGGAAAGCAGCTGATGTGAGACTTTTTATAGACTCTGAAAGTGAGTGTGAGGTGGGGTCAGGATCATGTCTCAGTGTATCACCCACCCTCAGTTCTCATTCACATGTCTAAGTAAGAATTTGAAGCCAAAAAACCAAGAGAGAAAATAACACAGCACAGTGGGACTGTGCTTTGATGGTGAAGGATGGAGATGAACAATGATGGATTCTTGTCTAAGATTGTGACAGTTGCAGAGATGAAGTCAGTTTTGAAATAGCTGGAACCTTTCCAGAAGGGCAGGGTGTATTCTTGGGGTAGGAGTGCTTGGAAAGTGTGCATCAAAGACTCTTCTTGCAACTTCTTATATCAAAGGTCAGTTTTTACAACTAACAAGCATTACAGCTTAGCTTCTCTTCTAATTATGCCAGTATGATCTCATTGGGAGACACTTATAATGGGCAAATTTTATGGTTTCTTGAAGTTGGTCAACTTAAAACCTGTATTCTAACAGGCTTCATCTTTAAGACAGATGTTACATTTCTGTTCCAAACTATTCTCAAGAAAAGAAACCCAGTCAATAAATTATGGTACATTAAGAGAGAATACTATTTAGTCCTTAAAGTGATGTTGTAGAAAACTAATAATACTGAATGCTGAATGACAATTATGATATGGTAAGAGAAAAAGCCACACTGTTTCTCATTTTACAAAAAAAAGTTTTGCATATATGAAAGAAGTAGAAAAAAGACACTGGTGATTTTCTCTGGGTGGTGAAATTATAAGATACTTTCATTTTCTTCATTTCTTTTATAATTTCAAAATTGTCTACAGTGAGCATGTATTTTTGTCATTAAAATGTCAATAAATACTATTAAAAATGTTTTGTAGCATTTGGAAAGCACATTGATTTGGTCACCAAGTTACTTATGTTCTACTCTCAATCTCGCTACTGAATTGCTATATGATCTTGGACAAAGAGTGTTCCTTGTTCTTGGCCTAAATTTCTTATCAGGGAGTTGGATTGGATCAATAGTTTTCCAGCAATGCTCAGATAAGCCCCAGGATTCTGTAACAATGCCTCAGTAGCTGCCAAGAGAGGAAGAGAGGAAAACTGAGTGGTTGGGGTCCAGGTCTTTCAGATTACTCCAATTAGAGTAGCCACCTTACTTAAAAATCAGTTTGGGCACACACTCTTCATATATATAAATTTCCCATATATATATATATATATATATATATATATATATGAAGATAGCACCTTCTAGCTTTTTCTCTGTCACCTAGGCTGGAGTACAGTGGCACGCTCACGGCCACCGCAGCCTCAACCTGCTGGGCTCAGGCCGGCTCAGGTGATCCTTCTGCCTCAGCCTTCCAAGTAGCTGCAACTACAGGCACGCGCCACCATGCCACCATGAGCCTCCATATCTGGCTAATTTTTAAAAATTTATTGTAGAGACGAGGTCTCGCCAAGTTGCCCAGGCTAGTCTCGAACCCTTGGGCTCAGGCAATCCTCTCACCTCGGCCTCCCAAAGTGCTGGGATTATAGGTGTGAGTCACGGCGCCTGGCTCCTTCTAGCTTTGACAAATTCTATCATTTAGGTTTTTCACAAGTTCCCTGAAATCTTCTTTTGACTTGGTTCAAATTTGTGGAGTTTTTAACTGACTTTTGTATAATATGCTTGGTGCCAAGGAACAGCCGCTTCTTATTCTGTCTGCCTACCAAGCTGTGTGCAGTGTTGCAAACAGACACAAGACTGTGCAGTCAGTTGAATGGATTAGCTCTCTTCTGCATGGAACTGGAAAGTTAATCAGTAGGGGAGAGGTCCCTGATGGTCAAGGACTCTTTGAAGCTGGCACAATATTTTGAGACTGTTGCAAGATGATGTCTCTACTGACCTGTGTCAAGAAATCTGTGTATTTTCTTGAGGAGCAGAAGCAAATTTATTATGTCTCAGTTTTAAATATTAAGTTCTGGGGTGAGGAGAGGCAGAGAGAGAGAGAGAGAGAGAGAGAGAGAGAGAGAGGGACACCTCCCTTTGTGACTCCCCTCTTTGTTTTGGGTAACTCATGTGGCTATATACCTTTGCTGGCGGGAAAGGGGGAAGCTGAGTAATAAAGTATTTAGCAGGAGAAAAGCATCTGCAGCATCTAGTTCACATTACTCCTTATAGACAAGAGTTCTCAAGACAGTGGGTGGTACTCCTTTACTCCAAAAGAAAGGCAAATATGACAGTATAGCTACTGATTAGAGGGTTGGCTAGTAGGATTGGCATCTGAAGGCAAAACTAGTTTTTATTGTTAATTTAAGTTTTTTTTTTGAAATCCAGCTTATCTAAAATGAGGATTGTAGTAAAGTTGTCTCTTAAACACTTAGCTTCTTGTTTATGTACCTTTTGTCTAACCTTGTACCCTGTTTTACCTCCACCAAACCTAGGCACCCCCATATTCTCCAGCTCTTATTTTATTCCTTTGATTAAAAAGTACAATTGCTGATATATTTATTCTTATTAAGTTGCAAATGACTGATTATATAATTACTACCCCCAGCCAAATAATTTAAAAGACCAAAAATACTCCTAAGCCAGAGTGGTAGAATCAAACCACAGTGGTCGAATTTTAGGTAGCATTGAATACATGAAGGGAGTTTCTCGAGGAAGGGACCCAGCCTGATACTTCACTCTACTTAGTCAAGAGGGCTGTAAATTCTGCTCCCTAGGTAGCCTTCTGATCACAGGCCTGAGTCTGTTTTTATTTTCATAAATATGTGTTTGTTGTGATAATTAGGAAAAGTGTAAAACTGTAAAAATTGGGAACTCATTAGCCTTGGTGAAGTGACAGCCTGGGGAAGGGGGTTGCTAAAGGAAGTGCTCTAGAAGAGCAGCCTCTTTCCTTAGCTGAAGAGGAATTAGGAGATAAACAAATAAGCAAAGAAA
>CAUYQG010056923.1:0-19722 GCA_963574415.1 Tarsius wallacei | reverse complement strand
TGTGCCACTGCACTCCAGCCTGGGTGAAGGAGTGAGACTCCAACTCAAAAAAAAAAAAAAAAAAAAAGATCGCACCCCTCGAGAAGAGACTTCCAGCTCCCCAAGGAGTCAGCAGGGAGGCATGCTGGACCTAACTGGGAACACTGTCTCTCTTGCCAGGGCGATCCTCCTCAAGCCTGGCTGTGGCACGAGGACCTGAAGGTTGGATTTCATTAACTTTGATTAATGTGAGTGTGGTGCCAGCCAGTGTTGACCCCTACCGCAGTGCATACACCACGCAACACTGTGGTTGAAAAGGAGCTAAGATAGACCCTGATCATCCAGCGTATTACCACAAGAAAATGACTGACAGTGGTGGGAAAATATGGGGGAGGGGAGGGTGAGGGTGATGGGATTAATGGTGGTAAATATCTGTCTGGGGATGGGGAGACACCTCCTATCAACAAGGGTGCCTGAACGAAGCATTTTTGTATACCTAACCCTTAACTGTATCCCACAATACCATAATAAAAAATATTGAATATAAAAAAAAAAAGAAGTTGAGCTACAAAGGAAAGAAAAGAAATTGGGCAGTAGTCAGTGAGAGAACGAGGGTCAAGAGGTTTTTTGGAGTTTTGTTTGAGAAGAGAAATGAGAGTGTATACTGATAGGAATAATCCAGTAAGAGAACAAAACGTTGACAAACAAGAGAGAGAAAAAGGCAAGAGGTAACGGAAACAAGTGTATACGTTAAGGAACTGGCTTTAGTAAAGAACATGGATAACCCATCCATGATAGCAGTTGAGAAGGCAGACTGTGGTGTGATTCCTGTTGTATGAGTAGAGGTGGTAGAAGAAATCTGTGGAAGTTCTCTTCCTGACTGTTTCAGTATTCAGAACCTAAATTATCCACATTATCTCTTGTGTGGGGGATGGGGTGGGAGAAGAATTTTGTAAAGGGATTTATAGATAAGGTAGCTTATTTTATTTTATTTTTTGAGTTGGAGTCTCACTTTGTCACCCAGGCTGGAGAGCAGTGGCATGATCATGGCTCACTGCACACTTGACCTCCTGGGCTCAGTCATCCTTCAGCCTCAGACTCCCAAGTAGCTGGGATACAGGCACATTCCACCATGCCCAGCTAATTTTTTTTTTTTTTTTGTAGAGATGATGTCTTGCTATATTGCCCAGGCTGGTCTCAAACTCCTGGGCTCAAGCAATCCTCTTGCCTTGGCCTTCCAAAGTACTGGGATTACAGGCATGAGCCAAGATAGCTTATTTTAAAAGAAGAGAAAACAATATTTTACCTGCTTAATATTCCATTCTCGCTACCCTTGTCTACATTCTTATCAGATTATTACCAAAGTTTCCCATTCTGTTCTGTTTCTAATTTCTCCCCCTTTCAGCTCCCCAGGCACAACCCAAATTATTTTCCTAAAGCACTACTTTTACATAATTATCATCAGCATTTTCTTATTGTTTAGAGAATAAAACATATAGACAATCTGGCCACAGTCATCTCTTCTACTTTATCTTATACTCCACCCCTATATCGTCAACATAGCAATACAAAACATTATTACATTAGGCAAAAGATCTGAAATGGTGGAAATATAAGCTCTCCATCACTCTAACCAACCCACCCTTCTAAAAATGTTCTTACATATATAAATGCTATCTTTTTCAAAGCTCAACTTAAGGTTTTCCTCCACTGTAGAGACCTCAAAAATCAATTTCAGCTCTCAGTGCTCTCTTCCTACTCTGAATTTCAGTAATTTTTAACATGTATATTAGTTATTTGGTCTTTATTCTATATCCTGCCTTACATTGCTAATGCATGGCTTGTCTTTTCAAATAGATTTGTGAGATCCTTGAGGACCATATTTCTAGCACCTAGCCTACTATCTTGCCTAAAGTAGTTGCTGAATACCGTTTGAATGACATGTATTTTGATGTTAATGAGTAGGGTAATAGAACTCCTGAAGGAAGAAAAATATTTGGCAAATGCAGATACAGGATGCATTTGTGCAGGATGCGGAGGAGGAGGAAAGAGAGAAATTCTGCTGTTGGAAACCCAAAAAAGAGGTTTATAAGTTTACTTTTAATATAGAAAGCTGAAGACAGCCAGTGAAGAATTATGAAGTTTTGATCAGGAAGATGGTTTTCATAAAGTAGAAAGAATCAGAAACTAAAGTATCTAAATAAGAAGGTAAGCTTCAGCTGGGCTCGGTGGATCAGCCTGTAACCCAGCACTTTGGGAGGCCGAGGTGAGTGGATTGTTTGAGCCTGTGGGTTCGAGACCTAACCGGGCAACTTGGCGAGATCTCACCTCTACAGTAAGTCAAAAATTAGCCGGGCGTGGTAGCGCGTGCCTGTAGTTCCAGCTACTTGGAAGGCTGAGGCAGAAGGATTGCCGGAGCCCAGCAGGTCGAGGCTGTGGTGGCCGGGAGCGTGCCACTGCACTCCAGTCTGGGCAACAGAGTGAGACTCCAACTCAAAAAAAAAAAAAAAAGATAAGCTTCATAGTTAACAAATCACATTTTCAGTCATCTTCTTTGTTAATTTTCATAACAATCTTGGAGGTAGGTATTATCTATATTTTGCAAATGATGAAATAAAGATTCGAAGAAGTTAAGTACTTATTAAGTGACAGAGCCAGTACTCAAACCCAGTCCAAGAGTTCCACAGCTGCTATCATGCTCTTCCTAATCCTATATATTAATAAAAACCATAATTTTGTAAGTAACAAACAGGGGTATAGGTATTTATTACTTCTAAACTAACATTGCTTTGTGGTTATAAACTAAAAAGCTTCACAGAAACTTAAACCACTTTGTTCAAATTGATGAGAAAGATAGGTTTTTGAATAGATATCTATTTATTTGCATAGTATGTCATTTTAAGTCTGGAGTTTCATTTAAAAATTAATGTTTTGCTATGTTTATTTTCTATGTTGTCTAGAGCAAACTCTGTTATCTCATTGTTTCATTTACTTTTGTCTGTATTATAAAAAAGGGCACAGTGATGCATACCTGTAATCCCAGCACTTTGAAAAGCTGAGGCTGGAGAATCGCCTGAGCCCAGCCTGGGCAACACAGCAAAAAGAAGGAAGGAAGGAAGGAGGGAGGGAGGGACGGAGGGAGGGAGGGAAGGAAAGAAGGAAGGAAGGAAGGAAGGAAGGAAGGAAGGAAGGAAGGAAGGAAGGAAGGAAGGAATTAGTTGGGCATGATGGTGCCTGGTAGCCTGAGGGGGGAGGACTGCTTAAGGCCAAGAGTTCCAGGCTGCAGTGAGTCATGACTGCACCACTGTATTCCAGCCTGGATGACAGAGAAAGACCCTCATGAAAGAAAGAAGGAAGGAAGGACAAGAAAAAGAAAAGAAAGAAAGAAATGATGAAAAATAAAACAATTCTGTAAACAAGCTTGGTGTGAATATATGAGGCAAAATAGTCAAGGAAGGTCTCTTCTGTGCCTAACTAATGATTTTACTAATACTTTCAAAAAAGAAGAGGTAAAAATCTAGTAAATGGATACATATGAATTACCTCTAGAGCAAACCGGGCAGCTAAACTAAGAAGCATAGTAGGTGACCTTCTATCTGTAAGTAGATCATTATCTTCTGACTCTTCATCTGTTAATAAATTATCTAATGTAGTGATTGCCTGCAAAGCTGAAAAACAAGGAAAAAAATTAAAAATGAAATACTCTCATCAAAGATAATACCTATCTATGGTTAATTATACCATAATGAATTTGGAACTCACTTTAAGAGCATTAATATCTTTAAAATATTAGTTAACATTTATAAAGTAACATGAGTTTCTAAACTGTCAAAGAGGATTTGAACACCAGAAAAATGCCCAAATGAAAAATTACACTTCTGTGAATTTATCTTATTAATATATTTGCAAAAGTAGACAAATACATACAAGGATGTTTATCCAGTATTGTTTGTAAGAGTAAAATATGGAATCAACCTAAATTCCATCAATAAATGGGATAAAAACATTTTGGTATTTCCATAAAATAAAATATAATACAGAATGAAGCTACAAATTGGGTGGCTATATTATATTCCCTTATATGTCTTAAAAATGGACTATGACAAGTTAAATATGTCTGCTATAGACTTTAACAAATAAATAAAAGATAAATAAGAAGATGCTAAATTTAAATCTAACATAGTCATTTATAATTATGTTAAAAATAAATGACTAAACGACCCAATTAAAGGCAGACATAGTCTGATTGAAAACAAAACACAACACAACTTTCAAACATATGCTACCTACAAGAAGCACACTTTAAATATAAAGACAAAATTGATTAGAAGAATAAGATGGGATGATATATACTATGATAAAGGTAATCAAAAGAAAGCTGGAGTGGATATATTAATACCAGACAAAGTGAATTTCAGAGTAAAGAATATTATCAGTGATAGAAGGTTATTTCAAATGGATAAAGAAATCAATTCATTATGAGGACATAATCCCAAATGTCTATGTACCCAATAAGAAAATTTTTAAATGTAAGAATCAAAAACTGGAAGAGCTGCAAGGAGAAATGAACAAATTCACAATCACAATGATTTCAGTATCTTTTCTCAAAAACTGATAGAACAAGTAGACAGAAAATCAGCAAGGACATAGTACACTTAACACAATTGACCAGCTTGACATTTGTAAAACACTTAGCCCAGTCCCAGCAAAATATACATCCTTCTCAAGTGTACATGAACTATTTACCAAGAGACAATATTTTGGGCCATAGAACAAGTCTTAATATATTTAAAAATTCAAGACATACAAAGTATGATCTTTGATTACAATGAAGTGAAATTAAAAATCAATAAACGAATGTTCTCTGGAAAGTCTGCAAATATACAGAAAATAAATAACAAATGTCTAAATAATCTGATTTTAAAATGGAATCAAAAATCAAATGGGAAAGTATTTTTTAACTAAATTAAAATGAAAATACAGCATATCAAAATTTGTAAAGTGTCACTAAAGCAGTAATTAAAAAGTAATTTATAACATTAACTAGCCATATTAAACCAGAATAAAGGTTCTAAATCAATGACCTCAGCTTTCACCTTTGGAAACTAGAAAAAGAAAAGCAAATAAAACCCAAAGAAAGCAGAATAATGCATACGATAAAAATCAGAATGTCAATAAAAGAAACAGAAATCAGAAAAAGCAACAGAGAAAAATTAATAAAACCCAAAGCTGGGTTCGTTGAGAAGATCAATAAAAGTTATCAACCTCTACCTACATTGACTAGGATAAAAAGAGAGAGGATACAAATTACAAATATCAGGAATAAGAAAGGTGGCACAGATGTTAAAAGGATAATATGGAGACTATTGTGAACAACTTTAAGCCAATAATTTCAACAACTTAGATAAAAGAATTTTTTTTAAAGTTCACAAACTACCAAAGCTAAATCTAGAAATAATAGATAACCTGAAAATTAGTATAACCATTATGGAAAACAGTATGGAAGTTCTTCAAAAAATTAAGAATAGAACTACCATATGATCCAGAAATCCTACTGCTGGTTGGATAGTCAAAGGAAATGAAATCAGTGTGTCAAAGAGATATCTGCACTCCCATATTCACTACAGTATTATTCACAATAGCCAACATATGTAATCAACCTAACTGTCCATCAACGGATAAATGGATTTTTAAAATGTGGTGTATATTTAGCCTCAAAAAAGAAGGAAATTCTGTCATTTGGAAAAAAAAAAGATGAACCTGGAGGACATTATGTTAAGTGAAATAAGCTAGGCACAGAAAGGCAAATACTGCATGATCTCAATTATATGTGAAATATAAAAGAGTTGAACTCAACAAAGCAGAGGAAAATTGTGATTAACTAGGGACTAAGAAGATGGAGTTGGAGAGATGTTGGTCAAAGGATACAAAATTTCAGTTGGATAGGAGGAATACGTGTTAAAAATAGTTGTTTAATTGGATTAGTATAATTTCTATTTGGATCCATTAATTCAAGTTTCTCAACTTCCATTACACACATGGCAGTCAATCTGGAGATAAGACTGCTTCAGGATTTGCTCAGATACCCTGAGGGCTGAAAGAGTTAATATCTGGGCAAAGGCATTTTTGCATAACCAATTCAAGATACATATGCCTAGGCAGACACACCAACTAGGAAACTATGCTTAACTTAATGGAAAGGACACAGCGCTAATGGGATGAGAGTCATGTGTGCAGTTCCAACACTGTCCACTTTGTGGAGAGAAACTCCATTTCAAGGCCAAATCTCCTACCAATCACCTCCCAAATAAGTGAAAACAGTCAAAATGTATCCTGACTTCCATTCTCTGAAGACACTTCTTTAACTGATATTGGGTTTTAGTACAATTTCACCCACACACAGCTTTTTAAACTTAATTTTTGAATAAACTGATTCAAATGACAGAAAACACAAAGAAGTACACAGTGACAAGACTTTCCCACAATTCTTATCCTATAACTGTCCAGCTCCTATTTCTTCAATAGGTAACTACAGTTCTTTTGCTTTTGTTTTTTTGCATTGTTACATAGAAAAGATAAAATATACATTCAATTACATTGTCCTAAAAACAACTTTTTTTTTTCTATTGTGGCTGAAGCAGATTATTTATTTTTTGTTTTAACAGTAAAATATAACTCATTAATAACATTTATACCTCTGTCAGAGTTGCCCTCTATGATTGCAATCTTGAATATATAAAAATGAGTGAAAACGTTTGTAGGATCGTGTCTTTCAGCTTTTGTCACTGCCTCTTTGGCCTGAAAAGAAAAACATTGACTCTTTTAAATAAAATCTATAAGGAAGTGCTTACCATATTTTATTAATATCATTAAGGTAGTCAAAATGGCTGAAGGATACTCATAATGAAAATACAAGAAGCTAAGAGAAATCTTTACAGAACTGCTCTCCTAGAATGCTAAAGAAACAGTGAGTTCTGCTTCTGGAAATAGGGTGAGTTGGATATGTCAGACCAAACTTCCTGCTGAAAACAACCCAAAATTTTGGATAATATGTTAAAGTTTTTTTTTCAGAAAAGAATAAAAGAACAACTGATAAGATAGTAAAAGACTTACCAAATCAAACTCTAAGGAAAAGTGAGGTCCCAAAGCCACTTTTATCCAGTAAGCATTTGCAAATCCAGGCAAGTGTTAACTTTAGTTTTGAGGGACCTCATTAGGTTAGTGAAACAGACATCAAGTTCCATGGGATCACAGTCTTAAACTAAAGGCAAGTGAGGAGCAAATCCACTCCCACTCATATTCCTAGGGGAGTACAAATAAAGTTACCTCGGTGCTGAACAGAAGGCAGCACAATGAGGTGGAAAGAAATAATCCCTAAGGTGTATCATGAGAAGACTTATGTATTTAGAGACCCAAACTATATTATACAGGACGCTAAAATACTGAAAGCTGAGAATTTAGTTTACATAGCTCCCAAACGTGCAGAAACAAATGCAAATCCTCTCTGGGGGAAGGCACATTCATCTTAAGCTTCAAAATATTTACATAAATAATTTTTCAAAAATCATGAATTGTATACATTAAAAAATAACCAAGCACACTTGGAAACAAAAATACTATAAATGATAATCAGCAGATACAAAAGATAGCAGAAGGAGATCCTCAAAATGCAGATACTAGAATTATCAAAAACTGGTTAAAAAAACACCGATACTTTCAGAGTTTAAATAAATGAAATATATGCTCAAAAATATATGTATGTGGTTGATACTCACTCAATGGCGCATACTGATACAGTTATAGTGGTTGTTTCTAGACAGCATCCATTCTATTTCATTATTGCCCGTGTAAAACCAATTGTTAAATACTTTGCATATCAATGAAGTTCACAGGAAACAGACTATAAAATGTGATCTTGAAGACTTGAAAAAAGAAACTTCTTAAAATGAAAAATATGATAACCCCCAAAAATACGATAATCAAAACATAGTGGACAGGTTTAGTAGATTAGAAACAGGAGAAGACTAGTGAACTGAAAGATAAAACAGAGTAAATTAGTCAAAGTGCAGCACAGAGTGATTATAAACATGAAAGACAGTTAAGAAAGGATTTTATACTTTCTAGGATAGCCACTAAAAAATTAGAAGTGTTAAATCATTTTCACACTAGCAAAAGGGGGCTGCTAGAAGGTAAAAATATTAAGGATATTCTTTTCAATAAATGGTGCTGGAACAATTGGACATCCACATGAAAAAAGAATGGATCTAGACATACACCATAAATCTTTCACAAAAATTTACTGAAAGAGTACTATAACTTGAATGTAAAACCCCAAACTATAAAACTCTTAGAAGATAACTGGAGAAAATCTAAATGACCTTGGGTTTGGCAATGACTCTTTAGATACAATACCAAAAGCATATCCACGAACAAAATTGATATTTTACTTCATTAAAATTAAAAACCTTTGTTTTGTTAAAGATGTCATTACACAAATAGAAGGCAAGCCACGCATTGCAAAAAAAAATCTGCAAAACATACATCTGACAAAGAACTGGTATGCAAGATACGCAAATAATTCTTAAAACTCAACAATAAAAAACAAACAACCCAAATATAAAATGGACAGAAGACCTGAAGAGACACATCACTAAATAAGACATACAGATGGCAAATAAGCATATAAAAAGATGCATAACATCATATGTCATTAAGGTTTTGCAAATTACAACAACAATGAGATACCACTACACATCTATTAGAATGGCTAAATCCAAGATGCTGACAACATGTAATGCTGACAAGGATGCAGAGCAAGAGGGACTTTCATTCATTGCTGGTGGGATGAAAAATGGTACAGCCACTTTGGAAGACAGTTTGGCAGTTTCTTATTAAACTAAATATACTTTTGTACTTTGCTGGACAATCTAGCAGTTGCACTCCTTGGCTTTTATCCTAATAAGTTGAAACCTTATGTCTACACAAAAGCCTGAACTCAGATGTTTATATTAGCTTTTCACATAACTGCCAAAATTTGGAAGCAACAAATATGTCCTTCAATAGGTGAATGGATAAACTGTAATGTATCCAGATAATGGAACATTATTCAATGATAAAAAGAAATGAATTATCAAGCCATGAAAATACATGAAGAAACATTAAATGCATATTGCTAAGCGAAAGAAATTTATCTGAAATGGCTACATATTGCATGATTCCAATTATGTGACACTCTAGAAAATGCAAAACTATGGCGACAGTAATAAGATCAGTAGTTGCTACTAGTTCAATGGGAGGAAGGTATGAATAAGCAAGCCACAGTGCATTGACACTATTCTGGTATTATAATATAATAGGACACACTTGTTTTTATATATTTGTCAAACCCCACAGAATGTACAACATAAAGACTGAACTCTAAACTGTGGACTTTAGCTAAAAATAATATATTATTATTGGATTATCAATTGTAACAGATATAGCACACTAATGCAAGGTGTTGATAGGAGAAACTGAGTATGCAGAATGTCGTGAGGGGGGCATATGAAAATTCTCTGTATTCTCACTCTATTTCTGATGAAATTGGGCACGTTCAGAGTGGTATGGTTGTAGATAATTTTTCCGTAAACCTAAAATTTCTCTAAAAATTAAAGTCTATTATTTTAAAAATTGATCCCAAATAAGGCAAGAAAGAAGAGAAAAAGAAACAGGATAGAAATGACAAGTAGAAAGCATAGAGAAAGTTGTAGATTTAAACTCAAATATATCAGCATAATATTCGATGTATGAAAACTAAACGTGACAGTTAAAAAAACAAAAATGGTCAGACTGGATTAAAAATATCTAACTATATGCTCTTTACAAGTGGCTTGTCTAAAACATAAAGATACAGGAAGGTTCAAAGTAAAGGGATTAAGGATTTATCTGGAAAACATTAATCAAAATAAAGCTAGTGTAGATATATTAATATCAGACAAGAGTGACTTTAAAGCAAAAGGTAATAATAAAGATCATGTTATACCAATACAACTTCAATAAACAAAACTATATTACTGTACTAATTTTGTATGTATAAATAGTATAGCTTTAAATATAAAAAGCAAAATGATAAAATTAGATGAAGAAACAGACAAATTCACAATCATAATGAGACATTTCAGCACCTCATCTCAGTAACTGATAGAGTAATCAAACAAAATATGAGTATTGATACAGAATATTCAGACAAAATGAACAACAAACAATCTAAATGTATACAAGTGTGTATACAGATGGTCCTGGACTTAACAATAGTTTGATTGATGATTGTCTGACTTTACCATGGGCTTATAAGGATGTAACTCCTTTGTAAGTCCAGGAGTTCCTTACAACTTACAATGGGGTTATGGTTTCTACTGAATGTGTATTGCTTTTGCTTCATCACAGAGTTGAAAAATTGTTAAGTCAAACCATCATTAAGGGGACATCTACTGGGTTGCCTGCATTAACTGCATTTTTGACTTACGAGCTTTTTTACTTATGTTGAGTTTATTGGGACGTAACCCCAACATAAGTCAAGGAGTATCTGTTTATATACATGCTTACACAGTGCCTAGAAAATGCAGAAAACACATTTCTTTCAAGTACACACAGAATATTTACAAAAATTGACCATATACCTAACCATTAAGCAAATCTCAATCTATTTCAAAGTCTGAAATCAATCACAATGTACTTGAGCTAGAAATAAATTACTAAGTAAGTTACTTAAATGATGCCAAGAAAATCTCCATGTGTTTCAAAATTCAGAAGTATTATTTTTACATACAGATCAAAGAAAAAACTATAAAAGAATTTGGAAAATATTATAAATTGTATAATAATAAAAATCCTGTATGTATTAGTGTTTTCCAGAGAAGCAGAACTAGTAAGATATATACAATATAAAAAGTCATGTATTGCTTAATAACAGGAATATATTCTAAGAAATCCATCTTTAGGCAATATTGTCATTGTGTGAACACCATAGAGTATACTTACACAAACCTAGGTGGTATAACTTACTACACACTTAGGCTATAGAGTATAGCCTATTGTTGCTAGGTTACAAACCTGTACTTCATGTTACTATATTGACTACTGTAGGCAATTGTAATATAACAGTAAGTATTTTTGTATCTAAACCTAGAAAAGATATAGTAAAAATATGATATAAAAGATTAAAAAATGGTACATCTGTAGAGGGCACTTGCCATGAACGAAGATTGCAGGACTGGAAGTTGCTCTGGGTGAGTCCGTGACTGAGTTAGTAGTAAGTAAATATGAAGGGCTAGGACATCACTGTACACTACTGTAGACTTTATAAACACTGTACACTTAGACTATACTCAATTTATAAAAAATATTTTCTTTCTTAAACAGATTAACTTTAGCTTATGGCAACTTTCTTTGTATATTTTTAATTTTTAAAAACTTTTTGACTATTTTGTAATAACACATCTTAAAACACAAAAATTATACAGTTGTATAAAAATATTTTCTTTCATTTTACCCCTTATTCTATAAGCTTTTTTCTATTTTTAAGATTTTTAAAAAATTTGTAAACTTTGTTAAAAAAACAAAGACACAAACACACACAACAGCTTAGGCCTACAAAGGGTCAGAATCATCAAGACATTGCTCGGTGATAGAAATTTTTCAGCTCCATTATAATCTTATGGGGCCACCATCGTATATATGGTCCATTGTTAACTGAAATGTCATTATGTGACATATGCCTGTATAAATATATGTTAGGGGAGAATTATTATGGGAATTGGCTCACACGATTATGGAGGCTGAGATGTCCCATGATATGCCATCTGCAAGTTGGAAAACCAGGAAAGCTGATAGCATCCAAGTCCAAAGGTCTGAGAACTACGAGTTCCATGTCTGAAGGCAGGAGAAAATGGGTGTCCCAGCTTGCAAAGAAAGAGCAAATTCACCCTTCTTCCATTCCTTTATTCTGTGCAGGCCTTCCATGGATTGGATAATGCCTTCCCAAACTGGTGAAGATGTATCTTCTTTACTAGGTCTACTGATTCAAAAGTTAATCAAAAGACCCTTACATACATATCCAGATACAGTGTTTTACCAGCTATCTGGGCATCCTTAATCCAGTTAAGTTGACACTTTAAATTAACCATCACACTGCATATCAAAACTTGTGGGCTGGGCACGGGATAACTAAGGAGGCTGGTAATGTTATAATTCTTCTCTAGGTAATGGTTACATGAGTTTGTTCAATTTTTGATAATTCATCAGGCTGTACAGCCACAATTTTGTGTATTTTTCTCAATATATGTTATATACAAATAAAAATGTACTAGAATATTGTGGGCTACAGAAGAAATATATTACATAACATATATATTTTAAGAAGACTGTAAATTCAATAAGTAAGAATCTATTTTGAGAAACTGTAAAAAGAACTGCAAGATAAACCCCCAAAAAGCATAAAGAAGAAAACAATAGAGATACTAGCAGAAATTGCTAAAATATTAAGCAAACAAACAATAGAAAGAACAAAGTCAAAACTTTGTTATTTCAAAAAACGTATAAAGCAAAAAAACCTCTGGTAAGACAAACAAGGAACAAAAGAGGGAAAAGAAAATAAAAACTACTAAGTGGGTATTTGAACAACCTTATGACAATAAAGTTGAATATTTAGACAAACATAAATGCATTCTGAGAAAAATTTAATTTACCAAAGCGAATAAACAAGAACTAGAAATATTTGAGAGCCAGGCTCGGTGGCTCAGCCTGTAATCCCAGTGCTTTGGGAGGCTGAGATGAGTGGATTGCCTGAGCCCGCGGGTTCGAGACCCGCCTGGACAACTTGGCAAGAACTCATCTCTACAATAAGTCAAAAAAAATTAGCCGGGCGTGGTAGCACGCGCCTGTAGTTCCAGCTACTTGGAAGCTAAGGCGGAAGGATCGCCGGAGCCCAGCAGGTTGAGGCTGCGGTGGCCGGGAGTGGCCACTGCACTCCAGTCTGGGTGACAGAGTGAGACTGCAACTCAAAAAAAAAAAAGAAATATTTGAGTAGTCTTGTAACTATTAGTGCAATTAAATCAATAGTCTAAAATTTCCCCACATAGACTCAAATCTCAGATAGCATTACTTTTTAAAATTTTATTAATTTTATTTTACTGAATAAGAACACAAGAGATCTTAGTATGGGAATTTGTTGATTATGGGAAATCAATAAATTTTTAAATGTACAATATAGTATTGCTGACTATAGGTATGTTGTTGTATAGCAGATCGTTACAATTTATTCATCTTGCTTAAGTTAACCATTGATTGGTGCCTCTCCATTTCTCCCACTCACCCTAATTCCTAGAAACCACCATTTCATTCTTTGATTCTATAATTGACTATTTTAAATGCCTCATAAAAGTAGAATCATGCCATATTTGTCTTTCTGTGACTGGTTTATTTCACTTAGCATAATGTCCTCAAGGTTCATCCATGTTGTCGCATATTGCAGAATTTCCTTATTTTCTAAAGGCTGAATAATATTCATTTGCACATATATACCATATTTTTTTAATCTGTTCGTGGACATTTGGGTTGTTCACACTTACTGGCTACTGTGAATAGTGATGCTAATGAACATGGAAGTGCCAAAGTAGCTTTGAAATTCTGATGTAAATTCTTGTGGATAAATACCCAAAAGAGAGATTGCTGGAATATATGGTAGTTCTATTTTTAATTTCTTGAGAAATTTCCATACTGTTTTCCACAGAGGATGCACCACTTTGCATTCCTACCAACAGTGCCCAAGGGTTCCAATTTCTCTACACCCTCACCGACACTTGCCTTCTTTTGTTTTTGTTTTTAATAGACATTATTACAGGTGTGAAGTGATAGCTCATTATGGTTTTGATTTGCATTTCTCTGATGATTAGTGATATTAATAATTTTTTAAGGGTCATGCATGGTGGCTCATGCTTGTTAATTTCAGCACTTTGAGAGGCCGAGGAGGGAGGATTGCTTGAGTTCAGGAGTTTGAGACAAACCCTAGGCAACATAGCAAGAACTTGCCTCTAGGAAAAAAGAAATTAGCTGGGTGCAGTGGTGTGCACCTGTAGTCCCAGTTACTCAGGAGGCTGGGGCGGGAGGATCATCCAAGCATAAGAGTTTGAGGCAGCAGTGATCCATAATCACGCTACTGCACATCAGTCTGGGAGACCCCCATCTCACTTCAGTAAGATCCCTGATTCAAAATAATAATAATAATAATAATAATAATAATAATAATTTTTCATATACTTGTCTATTTGTATGTCTTCTTTGGCAAATTATCTCTTAAGTCCTTAGCCCAATTTTTAATGGGATTAATATGATTTCTTTGAATAAGCTTTTCTAGTCCTTTCTTCTTCTTTTCTCCTTATAGGACTCCCATAGTACATATATTAGTTCAATTGATGATATCCCGTAATTCTCTTCATTTTCTTTTCTGTTTTTCATTATTTTTCCTTTTACTTCTCTGATTAAGTTATTTCCAATGACCTGTCATTGTGTTTGCTGTTCCTTTCTTCTGCTTGATCTAGTCTACTGCCGAATCCCTTATTGAGTTTTTCAGTTTAGTTATTGTGTTATTCAGTGCTATGATTTCTGTTTGGCACTTTTTAGTATTTTCTAGCTCTGCTGAAATTCTCACTTTGTTCATGCATTGTTCTCTTGTACTCAGTGAATATTTCTATGGCAGTTACTCATATAACTTTATTTCACTAGTGTCAGTTCCTGGAGATTTATCTTGTACCTTTGGAATATCTTTGCCTAATTTTTCATTTTCCATGAGTTTCTGTGTTGGTGTCTGCACATTAGATGAAGTAACCACCTCTCCTAGGCTTCACAAACTATCCTTGTATGGGAGAAGACTCCACCAATCAGCCTAGCCAGACATTCTGGCTGGACCTCTCATATCTTCAACTAGTCTAACCTGTTTGCTTTGTTCTTTGCAGCCCTCCCAACATACAGGTATGCCTGGTCACATCAGTGAACTAAGACAAGTGAGACTGAAGTCAGTTACTTGGGTGACCTCCCAGCAAAATTAGATTGTTGGATACTTTGTCCAACTCTTTCTCTCCCCAGGGAGAAGATAGGAGCTGTTTTCTTTTCTTTTGTCTACTTGCTGTTTGCTGAACTGAGGAGGGGAGGGTCTATGTTGATTGTCAGTCAAAATCTCCATCTCTGCTCTCACTTAACCCCCGAATGGCTAGATTATGCCAGTTCCTGACAGAACTATAAGGCAGACAAGTCAGGAGCCAGTCCTTTGGGTAGCCTATGGAAAATATCATGGTGTTAGAAGCCTGTATTAAGTCTTTCTCTCCCGAGGGAGAAATAGAAAACTGTGTTTATGTGTGTTCACTTTGTGCTGAGTCAGTAGGAGGAACTATGGTATGTATCAACTCAAGCAACTGCCTTGGTTCTTCCCTATCTGGCTATACTGTGCTGAACCTGTCAGAGGTCCAAGACTGGCAAGATAGATGCCAGTTCTTTGGGCAGCTCCAAAGAAGTTGGGGCATTAGACACTCTTCCTTTCCCCAGATCAATACTTTCCCTCCCCAGGGGAAGCTCAGAGCTGTTTTTTTTTTTTAATCCACTTGCTCTGTGGTGAGTAGAGTAGAAGAGGTATGCTGCCTACCAGTCCAAGCTGCTATCTCCATTTTTCTTGAGGTTGATAAACTGTGCTGAGACTGCCAGAGTTCCAACACTGACAAGACAGAAATCAGTCCTCTGATGAGTCTCCTCAGAAAAGTTGGGTTCTTTATGCATGAACCAATTCCTTCCTCTCATGGTGGAAGTTGTGAGCAAGAGGTTCTCTTTCTGATCATAAGGTACTATGCCAGAGGTAGCAATTCTGGTGAGGGCATTTTCTGAATCTCCTCATCAGCTTGGGTGAATTTGGTTTCGCATTCACCCAGAGTGCAGGTTCAAAATTTCTGGATTTCTCACAAAAGGAATTTGTTGATGAATTGTTGCTGAATCGGTATGCTTGCCTGGGGAAAGAGGGTTTAGGGATTCCTACTCCATCATCTTGCTGACATCACTCCCCAGATAGCTTCACATTTTAGGAGAAACAGTTCATGTTTTACAAACTTTTCTAGATGACAGAAAAGTAAAGGAACATCCTGTAGCTTATCTTATGAAGTCAGCATAACCTTCATGTCATAACTCGATAAGGACAAAATGAAAAAGAAAAGTCAGAGACCAATTTCACTCATAAAGAGAAATGCAAATATCCTAAACAAAATATTAACAAAAGAAACCAGGTAAAATAGAAAAAGAATAGAATCATGACTGAATTTAGTTTCTTCCGGGATTGTGAAGTTAAAATAAATACCCCATCACTACACATTAGCAACATAAAGGAGAAAAAAAAAATCATATAATCATCTCAACAAAACAAAACAGAAAACTTTCTAACAAATGAGCCATAGATGAAGACTCCCTAAATCTAATGTATGATATCTGTACTGGAGTGAATATCATCCCCTCAAAATTTATGCCAGTCATGGAACCTAAGAAGTGACCTAATTTAGAAATAGAGTCTTTGTAGATATAATCAAGTTTGGATGAGGTCATATGAATAAGATGTGCCTCAGTCCAACGACTGGTGTCCTAATAAGAAGAGAGAAATTAAACATAGACATAGAAAGAAGACAGAAGATGCAGCAATAGCACCATGTGATGACAAAGGCAGTTACTGGAATAATTATAAGTCAAGGATTACTGCCAAACATTAGAAGCTAGGAAAAGGCAAGGAAGGATCCTCCACTAGAGTCTTCAGAGAGAGCATAGCCTTACTAACACCTTGATTTTGGGCTATTAGCCTTCAGAACTATGCGTATAAATTTCTGTTGTGTTCAACCACCCAATTTGTAGCACTTTGTTGTAGCAGCCCTAGGAAACTATTACAGCATCTATAAAGCAACACCAGAAACCACCCTAAAGCAAATATACTTAATGATAAGTTATGGTAGTTTTCTCTTTTAGATAAAGGACAAGAATTCTATTCAACATTGCAGTAAACTTATTAGATAACACAATAAGGCAAGAAATAATAAATATTGGAAAAAAAGAAATAAAATTTTAAGTTTATATAATTGGATATGTGAAAAATCCCGAAGAATCTGTAAGTAAATTATTACAACAATTAAAAGACTTTAGCAAGGTAGTTGTACAAAAAAAAATATAAAAATAAACTGTATAAAAGAGTTCTGGAAACATGGTGGTGGAGGCAACACGTTTTTCAATTTCTCTGAATCTTCACATGAAAAAAAAAATGAACATGTAGACAATAAAATCAAAAGCCCATAGATAGTGTTTACAACAAACTGAGTGACAAATTATCCCCATGCATTACAAAATACAAGTGGGTGGAGAAAAGCACCAACAGGTACAAGACTTGCATTATGTCAGCATCTACACAGGATGAAGAAAAAAGGGAGTAGTATTGAAGTATCTTATGAACAACAGAAAAGAAGAATCCCAAAATAGCTCATAGTAATCCACTGAATAGCATGATAGGGAAAGTTGAGAACAGAAGTTGAAATTGGGAGAGAATCTGCCTTCTTCTATTGAGTCAGTGTAAGGACCTCATATCAAAGATGGACTAAAGAGGATATAGCAGTCTAGCCCCTATGAGCCCTCAAATCTAAGTCACCAGAGCTCCCTTCTAAGATAGGCCCTATCTACACTGAGGATAAACGTCTGAGAGTACAATCGAAATTGAATAGCACAAAGACAACAAAGATGAAAGAAAAGGTATAGACTAGTGTTGCCCAACAGAGCTCTGAGATGTTGGAAATCTTCTATATCTGTTCTATTCTATACAGTAGCTACTAGCCACACATGGTTATTTAGCACTTGAAATGTGGTTAGTGCAGCTGAAGAAACACATTTTTATAACTTTGTTTAATTTTAACTAATTTAACTTTAAATGTACATGTCCACAAATGGCTTGTTGCTATCATACTGGATTCATCAAAAAGTAGGGAGTAGAACCAGGAAATCCCAGAAAGCAAGCTGCCTTATTGTTAAACACTACCAAAACCAACCAACCAAACAAACAAACAAACAAAAGAAAGGGAGCTCTCCAAAACTCCACCTCTTAATAAAAGGAAAACTAATTTCACATCATAATAAGAAACAGTAAAGATTCAAAGTAAATACTCTAAAAAGTTGGAGAGAGAGAGAGAATAAGAAGCAGAAAAACATTCCAGCAGAAAATGAAAGCATGTGAGAAAAATGTTGCCACAAAACAGGTCAAAATTGCAACCAACTATTTCAAAATGAGCTAAAAGACATTAAGAAAATGATACAACATATGAAAGAAAAACATAAATAAGAATTAGAAAAACTCAGAAATGAGGTGCTCAGGAAAATATTATAAAGAAAAAAATAAGTCATTTCAGAAATAAAGACTAACAAGAAGAAACTCAAAAGTATATAAATACAGCCGGGCTCGGTGGCTCAGCCTGTAATCCCAGTGATTTGGGAGGCCGAGGTGAGTGGATTGCCTGAGTCCGCGGGTTTGAGACCCGCCTGGGCAATTTGGCAAGACCTCATCTCTACAATAAATCAAGAATTAGCTGGGCATGGTAGCGTGTGCCTGTAGTTCCAGCTACTTGGAAGGCTGAGGCGGAAGGATCGCTGGAGCCCAGCAGGTCAAGGCTGCAGTGGCCGGGAGCGGCCACTGCACTCCAGTCTGGGTGACAGAGTGAGACTTCAACTCAAAAAAAAAGTATATAAATACAGCCAATAATGCCATAAGAGCATGAAAGACAAAAAGAAAAAAAAAGCAGAGTTAGGAAGAAATGAAGATACTACATATTTTACCATACTAAAAGATACACATTAAAAAAAAGAGAAAAAAGCACAATTCCATTTACAATAGCCACACACACACAAAAAAAATACCTTGGCATCTTCCTAACCAGAGACATAGAGACCTTTACAATGAAAACTACAAAACACTGCTCAAAGAAATCAAAGATGACACAAACAGTTGGAAAAATATTCCATGTTCATGGATTGGAAGAGTCAACATTGTTAAAATGTCCATTCTACCTAAGACAATCAGACAATTTGATGCCATACCCATCAAATTACCAGCGACATTCTTTTTGGACCTAGAAACAGCAATACAGGTATACATATGGAAACATAAATGACCACAATTAGCCAAAACAATCCTCAGCACAAAATATAATAATAATAATAATAATAATAATAATAATAGTAACAATAATAAAATAAAATAAATAAAGCAGGAGGTTTCAAACTCCCAGACTTTAAACTTTATTATAAAGCTACAATAATCAAAACAACCTGGTGTTGGTACAAGAACAGGCATATAGACCAATGGAATGGAATTGACATTCCAGAAGCAAAACCTCAATTTTTAGAACTTTTAGGAGTCGCCACACTTTTCCACAGAGGCTGCACTAGTTTACACTCCCACCAACAGAGTGTAAGTGTTCCCTTTTTGCCACATCGTCTCCAGCATCTTATTTTTTGAGTTATTGATGATGGTCATTCTGACTGGAGTTAGGTGGTATCTCAGTGTAGTTTTAATTTCCATTTCTTTGACAACTAGTGAGGCTGAACATTTTTTCATGTATCTGTTGGCTGCTCATACCTCTTCTTTTAAGAACCATCTATTCATATCTTTTGCCCACTTTGTAATGGGGCAGCTCGTTATTTTCTTTT
>CAUYQG010056922.1:0-10257 GCA_963574415.1 Tarsius wallacei | reverse complement strand
GTAGCTAGAACTATAGGCACGTGCCACCAAGCCTAGCTCTCCAAGTTGCCAAAGCTGGTCTCAAATCCCTGGGTTCAGGCAATTCTTTAACCTCCACCTCCCAAAGTGCTGGGATTACAGGCATGAGCCCAATATTTCTTTATGGCTACATAATATTCCATTGTGTATACGTACCACATTTTTTTGATCCAGTCCAGCTTTGATGGGCAACCATGGCGAGGATGTGGAGAAAAAGGAATGCTTCTACACTGCTGGTGGAAATGCAAACAAGTGCAACCTCTTTGGAAAACAGTGTGGCGATTTCTGAAAGAACTAGAAATTGACCTTCCGTGTGACCCAGCCATTTCCCTATTGGGAATATACCCAGAGGAATTCAAATCATTCTACAAAAAAAATACCTGCACATGTATGTTTGTTGCAGCTCTATTCACGATAGCAAAAACATGGAACCAACCATGTTGCCCATCAAAGCTGGACTGATCAGCCCAATTCTAATGGCGATGATGTAAAAATAAAAAACTAGGCCAGGTATGGCCTGTAATCCCAGGGCATGCCTGTAATCCCAGCACTTTGGGAGGTCGGGGCAGCAGATTGCTTGAGCCTGGGAGTTTGAGACCAGCCTGGGTAAATACTGAAGCTCCATCTATACAAAAAGTAAACAATAAAATACATCCATCCATACATAGAAAACTTGTACCAGAAAATGGGATAAAATGTGTGTAGTCTTGGAACACACAAAGATTTCTTAGGCAACACTCACTAGGAACCAAAAAAATAAATAAAATCTGTGCATTGGACCTAATCAAAATTTAAAAGATTCTGCTCTTCAAAAAACACAGTTAAGAAAATGTAAAGATAAGCCATTCACTAGGAGAAAATATTCACAACACAATATTTGGTAAAGGGCTTGTTTCCAGAATACACAAAAGAACTCTTACAACTCAGTAAGAAGGCAAGCAACATAATTAGAATTTCCTATTGTTTACAGTTCCTGTCATTTTCAGAGTTTTCTGTTGGACTTGTTCTACTTTTTGTGGGGTTTCCATTTCTGTACATTTAGGTTTGGTTTTCTCTGGTATGTTAAATCACTTACCACTGGTTATCTATCGTCTTTCAATTTAAAAATTTCTATGATCTCTTCTACTATCTTCTTACATCCTCTTCTCTCTGCTCTTGTAAGTTTATGCATTTTTCTCCTTTACCATCATTTTCTTGAGGTTTTAAGAGAGTAGAGATAAATGTACATGTTTAATTTACCATGTTTAACTGGAAATCCTATCTTAGTTGTAACCTTAAAAAAATATTGTCTTGTTTTTGTGTATTTACCTGACTCCTCAACAGCAGTGATTTTTTTAAAAAAATTCTTTCTCTCTCTAATGTCCAGCACAGAGTGGTTATGCAATAGATACTTGTTTATTGAATGAATGTCCACTTGATATTTACATATATATTGATCTCTCCTTCTAAACTGTAAGCTCCATGAGATTGGGGATGTTATAGATACTGTTCATCATAGAATTCCTGTTGTTTAGAACAATACCTGTTACGGTAAGTGCTAAAATATAGGTGAAGAAAGAATGGATGAATGAATTTGTATGTTTGTAAGCTTGAACACACATATTTCATATTTTTTGTTATATTTAGCTATTTGTTTAACTAGCAGGATTATGCACATTGTACATATTTTACTTCTAGAGACTTAATTATATATATTTATGAAGTTTCTCCTCGTCTCCAATTCAATTTATATGCATTGCTTGTCTGTTTAGAAGTTATCGGAGTGCCCTAAGTGAAACTAGTCAATACAATGGGCACATAAGATGATTCAAATAACTAGACATCAACTGGTCAAGAACTCAGAATTCAATCATTACGGAGGTCAAAAAAAGAAAAAAAGAAAGAAGAAATGGATCTATCGTATAAACATTGTGATTACTGTTGGGCATTTACAATTACTTACTCGAGCCCTGTAGGTGCTGTTTCAGCACCTACTACAGTATAATGGAACACATCTTACCGGAGGTATACCAAGTTGACTTTATCTGACTGTTATGCAGAATCCCATACCCTCTACCAGCTTTCTGCAAAGCTGTACCACAACTTTCTTCTTTCTACTATTTCTTAGGAGTCTAGGGAAAATGCTTCCAAGTATTCCAGGTTTACATTTCATCTTATTCACTCAATTCCTTTTGCAAACGAAGATATTTCCATTTCATTTATTCACATACATAGGTACAAACAAAGATTTTTGATGATTTAAGTATTGTCAGTTAAAAATACCCAAACTCTTTTTTCTTAATATGGTTGAAATTAAGGATATAGTGTGAATAAACACTTAAAGTTGTAACTTTCAATCAACAGAAATCTTAAGAATTTTACTATCTTATGTTAGCGTACGTAATGAGCAGATGTTAAACTCTAGAACCTCAATAGGGACTGGGTCACAGTGGGTCTCGCTTGCAGTCCCAGCACTTCAAGAGGCTGAGACAGTAGGACTGCTTGAGCCAGGAGTTTGAGACCAGCCTGAACAAAAATAGCGAGACCCCTGTCTCCTCAAAAAAATTAAAAAATTAGCCTGGCATGGTGGCGTGTGCCTGTAGTCCCAGTTACTCAGGAGGCTGAGGCAAAAGGATCACTAAGCCCAGGAAGTCTAGGCTGCGGTGAGTCATGATCGTGCCACCGCACTCCAGCCTGGGTGAGAGTGAAACTCTGACCCAAATAATGATAATAATAAAGGCTCAATAAGGTAAATTGACAGGTATGTCAGAATAATTGAGGTTTAAAGTTAGGCCGCGTTTTGTTGGTTTTATTTTTTCTAAGCAATTGAAAAACCAGCTATGTGGATTTAAAAAAGAAAAAAAAAAAATGAACCAGGTGTCTTAGAAGTAAGTGAGATATTTCAAAGATTCCCAAAACTATTTCCCTTGTGTCTTTGGAAGCTTCTCTTCCTCTATGGAATAATTTCTTCAGTCCTCACTGAATTTGACTGTGAGATGGTGTAACATGAAATCTGATTAATTACATTCGGACAATAAGTCTTGCATCAAAAACTGTCATAAAAAGACTAATTTTAAAACAAAGGCAATTTATATCCCACAGTTTTGCCTTTGTTACAAGATGGCCCAGATTTGGCTGGGAATAGATTGTGCCTCTAAAGTGCTGCATGATTAGATCTGGACATTGAAGGTTTAAATTTTACTCGTAATTTCTAGTACACAAGAAAGTCTTGTATCTAGAATGCTCTCCTGTAGCCTAGGGAGTTGCATCTGTAATTCAGCTAGCAGATTGACCACACGGTTGTTTTCTTGGTTCTTTTTTCTTTATGTGATTAGTTAATTCTCAGTTTCTTCTTTCAGAGAGGAAGTTTGGGGTTTTGCAACTTTGCTATGTGGCTTCAAGAAGCTGAGGTAGAAATGATGAGCAAGCTTGGCTTCGGTTGAAGGAGAAGAACTCTGAGTTTACAAATGTCTCAGGTATTTCCAATAAATTGGAGGTCACCACAAAAGATGTTAGGATAATAAATCTAGCCTCTAAGTATATACTCCCTTTACTCAGCAGGGAGCCTCCTGGGATCATTTGTCTGCTGTTCATTATCTTGTCTGCATTATTCAACAGCTCTGTTCTTGCTCAATGGGCTTCAGAGAGCTTTTAACAGCTGCAGCATCCTCCAATTTTTACTTAAGTTCTCTTTCTCTTTGTACTAGAAAAAAAACAAAAAGAAAAGGAAAAAGGAAAAGAATGAAAACTTGTCTTTGATGCCCAAGAGCTACCTGGGTAATTGAACCTACATCAAAACTGAGCTTGTTTGTTAATTTGCATTAACTATATCAGTATCATGTTGTAATTATTTGAGGGTCCCAAAGAGAAAGCTTACATTTAAATACAAAGACTATGAGGATTTAAAAAAAAAATACTTCAAATTATCTAAGATATATAATTAAAAAGCGAAAAGCATTTAAGTTTTTGGAAATACTAAGTTTAAGCTCTTTTTAAAGGAAAAATTTCCCTTTGTATATGCAAACCAAGAAAATTTTTAAAAATCACCACGAAATGAACTACATGATTGAAAAAGAGAATAAATTTTGAAGAAAGGGGAACCAGTTTATTAGCTTACCCAGGTTAAAAAACAAAAAACTTTTGCATTTCATTTGTTTCAGTTAGGACATACTTGGTTATTTCCTCAGGTAACTTGTTTTTCAGAAAGGTTGACGATATTTATAATCATGATCAGATTTAACAGGACTCTTTTGAACCTAAGTAACCTGCAATAAAGTACCGTATTATCAACCAGATTGTTGATAAAGTAAAATGGTTTTTCCAATAACCAGAAGCAGGCAACTGACTTGAAAATAAACGTACCTGATGACAAGAACTGTTAAAAATGGCTGAAAGGAATGAGCAAAGCAAGCATTAAACCACAAAGACACTCATGGAAGCACTTCAGGGACTTACATGCTGACTGTTTCATCTAAATTACGTGACATTCAGAGGACTAATGAAAATATTCCAACGTAGACTATGGAGTCCCACTATGATCAGTACTGGTCTCAGCATCTTAAGGTAAAGAATATTAAAAAGTTGAGGTGGACCGGGCGCAGTGGCTCAAGCTTCTAATCCCAGCACTTTGGGAAGCTGAGGCAAGAGGATTGCCTGAGCCTGTGAGTTCATGACCAGCCTGGGCAACATGGCGAGACCTCATCTCTACAATAAATCAAAAAATTAGCCGGGTGTGGTAGTGCATGCCTTTAGTTCCAGCTACTTGGAAGACTGAGGCAGAAGGATTGCTGGAGCCCAGCAGGTCGATGCTGGGGTGGTTGTGAGCGTGTCACTGCACTCCAGCCTGGGCAATGGGGTAAGACTCCAACTCAAAAAATAAAAAATAAAAAGTTGAGGTGAATAGACAACCTATAAATCAAACAGCATTTAAAGATAGATAAGTTTCATTTTGTTCTTAGGGAATTAGTTACCCAATGATAATGTGATTTATCATTAAATGCTACATGAACCATCCATCTTGCTATGAAGGCTATGCTTTGGACTAAAATGCGTCCAGAGTGGGAATGAGGAGGAAGGAATACTTGTGGACAAAATAAAGTCATTTAAATTTGCTCCTATGACCCTGAGATCCTCTGATCTTTAGCAAGAGAATAAGGTCCACAGAGGTTACAGTCCATGTCCAGAATGGAATGTCTTGATCTACGTATAATCACAAGGGACTGCAATTTCCTAGCATTAGATCATCATATTAAAAACCAAGGGAGCTTTTCAGCACCACTATTTGATCAGATTAAGAACCTTAGTTTTGTACAAAACACAGCTCGTTAGCCACCCAAAGTCTGAAAGCATCTCTAAAGTGTCATAGAAATGCTAAGTAGACTCAGGCACCTGGACAATGCCTGACATCCTAGTAAAAACCAAAGACCTCCTCAATTATAGGGATATTTGTTACTGGGAAAAATCTAGATAATGAACTAAATCTGCGATTGGAAATATGTAAATAAATGCCTAAAACTTTTATCCAAATCCTTGCTATAGTTTTATCTGGACCTCCCAGAGCACATTAAATGCTGTGAAGGCAAATATGACCTTTGTCACTTGCTTTCTGAAACGTAAGAATACCAATATAAGAAAACTGTAAGCATTATATACTCCCTCTCAAAATTATTTTCTGAATTATTACACATACCAAATATGAAGCTGCTTCCTTACACTATTAAAATTCAGCTTGAAAAAGTAGCATTTGCTATTGAATATCAGATCCACTTTTGCACGTGTTTTATATAATAGTTCACTCTCTTAGACAAACTAGATAGTCTATCTCACAATTCAGTGAATTTGATTCTTAACATTACCATTCATTTTGTGCACAATCAGCACAAAATAAAAGGTTCATGTTGGCATACGTTTAAAGCAGCTTCAATCTCACAAAGTAGATACTCAAACTGACTTTGTGAAAATAACTTTAACTTTTTTTTTTTTTTAAGAGATAAAGTCTCACTGTGTTGACTAGGCTGGTCTCAAACTCCTAGGCTCAAGCAATCCTGAAGAGCTGGAATTATAGGAGCGCACCACCAAACCCAGCTTTGTTTTTGTTTTTAATTTCACCACTGCTAGGATAAGATCTAAGATTTCTATTCTCAGAAAAAAGATAAACAATTATTCAATACATTTTGGGGGCTGATTTCCATATTGTGTTCTAACCAAGAAGACGATTTGTATGACCAGAAAAAAACCAGACTATGTCATTTACACCCCAAATCTCTTTTTAAAACTTCCAATGTAAGAAAATCTCTGCTAATTGATTACATATTAGGGAGAGATAAGAGGCAGTAAGTAGACATACCATTTAAGTATAAACAAACATGATGTTTAACTAAATGTTTTGTTTTGCAGGTTTATGGATCATTATCCAATCTTCACCATTCACTCTCTTTAAAAAGATTTCCTGGCTTCAGAGTAACTGGAAACATCTGTGATCAGTAACAATATTCCTTATATTGTAGTAATTTCTGTTTCACTCTGACTTCCAGATCAGTACAAGAAACCCAGAGGCACTGGGGTGGGAAGTGGTAAAGGGAGTGTCCTTGACGCGGCTTATGCTTCTCTTTAATCTATTAACTTAGGACAGGTAGTTATCTGTGTGTAGAGCAAATTGTTGATTAAAAACAGACACCACTTGTGTGGAATAAAGCTGAGAGATTCTGGCATGAAACAGTGGATAAAAGATCTTGCTAAGTATAATTCAATTCCTTTCCATGTAGGTGGCTTAACTATGAAACATAACTTTTTTATAAGGGACTCGGGCACAGATATGGAGCATCTACCACATATTACACTCAGGATCAGCAAACTGTGGCCCGGGGACAAATCCAGCACATCACCTGACACAGTTAAAAGTGGTTTTGTCTTTTGTTTTTGAGTCAGAGTCTCACTCTGTCATCCAGGTTGGTGTGCAGTAGCATGATGATGGCTCACTGCAGCCTTGATCTCTTGGGCTCAGGCAATTCTCCCAAGTGACTGGGACTACAGGAACATGCCACCATGCCTGGTTTATTTTTTTACTTTTCTGTGGAGACAGGCCTCACTATGTTGCCCAGGCTGGTCTTAAATTCCTGGGCTCAAGCAATCCTCTACCTCGGCCTCCCAAAGTGCTGGGAGTACAGGTGTTAAAAATGGTTTTTAAATAGTTAAAAAGAATCAAAAGAAAAATAATATTCATGACACATAAAATAATACAAAGTTCAAACCTTAGTATCCCTAAATAAAGTTTTATTGGGACACAGCCACGGTCATTCATTTACGTATTGTATAAGGCTGTTTTCGCACAATGCCAGGGTAGAGCAGTTTTGACAGACACCATCCGACCTGCAGAGCCTAAAATAGTCGCTATCTGACTCTTTACAGGAAAAATTTTTGATCCCTGAGCTAGACTCTACTAGGGACAATATATACATAATTACAATTAAGCCACTATAGTTTCAAAACATTTTAGAAATCGAATTTATTCCTCATCATTGTTTAATCATGTATATATTCTCATTTCATCTAAAGAAGTTTCTTCCTCCCAAAGAAAGTTCAATCACTTCTAAAATTTGTGATTACCAGAAAGAATAGTAGGTGCAAAGATCAGTGCTTTCTTCCATCTTATTTTTTCTTTTAGAAAACTTTTCTTCTTTTTTTCCTACCTCTTTATAAACTGTATAAAATTGACCTCTATAATAGTTGGAAAATTCCACAACCCTTAGAAATGAATCAAAAATGCTAGCTGCTTCTCAGGCAGTGCCAAGAGTCCTGTAATATATATACTTTCCCAAGCAAGGCTGGCAAACTTGGCCACCGAAGCAGCTGTAAAAATGGAAATGCAATCACAGAAGGAGTTATCAGCCTTATGAATTGAGGCGTCTTGACACTACTTGACATTCATTCTCAATTACCGAGTTCAGGCTTCTTGCCTTCATTGAGCAGCACTACAGAGCACCTCACATAAATGAGTGGATTCTGGGCAGCCATGATGGTGTAAGGAGCATGCTTCTGTTCTTCAAAGGACTTGGGTCAGCCAACAAAGCACTAAGCATTAAATTATTTCTGACAGCAGCCACAGGCTATTAGAATGTAACCCGCCTCTTTCTTACAGATGTTTATCTTTGAAGAAACCACTCACATCTTTATTGCAGTCATAAAGTCTGTTGTAATGATAAAAATAAAAAAGACATTTAACCTGCACCTACACACTGGAGCTGAGCTCTGAACATATTAATCACCTTCTTTCATACTTTCTTCACTTCTAAGTTATAAGGTAAGATTTGCAGAAAGTTCGAAATATAGAAGGGTTGCCATGGAATCAGTAGGACAAGAGTCAGGGATGTATCAGATAACTTGTCCCCCAAGAATATGGATGGAAATGAATAAGGAAAGTCGAGTTTTGTCCAGACATGTGTGTTTTTGTTATATAGTGTTTAGAGTAACCTCATTAATTATCTATGGTTTTTTTGGAATTTGACATTTCATAACACTATACACTGTTAGAACACAAAGTAATTTATGTTTTATCCATTCATGTATTTATTGAGTGTCTGTTTTAGACATTGTGCTAAACAAATACATGTATGACTACCAATTGTGTTCAAATCTATTAAGGAAAAGAATCAAGTGCTTTGAGAATCTAGCAGGAACAATTTACTTTGGTCTTGGGGATGGGTAAGTGTCAGGCAAGGTTTCCTTGAGGAAACGGCATTTAAGCTGAGATGCAAAGGAATAAAAGATGTCAAGCAGGAAGAATTTTCCATGACCAATGACCTGTGGTGCGAAGGAATGTGGTTTTTTCCTGTGAGTGAAGAGGCCACTAAGGTTTAGGTTTAGGGATATATCCAGTACGTTTTGATCCCATCAACATGAATAACAAGATGATTCCACTTCGCAGGCAGACTTTCTGATTTAAATTGAGATTTCCATGTGCAGAAGAGAAATGTGTTAGGAGCTCAATTATTTAATGTTTCATTGTGCATTAAGTTCACTAAATTACATAGTTAGGAGGAAAATTAAAGTTCTGAAAAGTGCCTGACATAGAATTTACTAAATGTGTTCAATATCTAAATTTTTCCAGCTTTTTATCATTATCCTAGTCATCATAGGAGATTATAAAGTATGGGAATGGAAATTTGCGTCCTGTCTGTAGCTGCATGACCGTGACTAAAATGCTTTGGTTTCAGAAGCCATTTGTCCAGTTAGAGCCTCAAGAAGACATAAGAGTTATTGTCTAGTGTTTCAGCCTTGTCTCCCACACACACACATATGACAAGAGACTCATTTTTTTCTTTTCTGTAAATCTCTGACAAATAAATCACTAAGAAAGCTCAGGCACGGTGGCTCATGTCTGCAATCCCAGGTCTTTGGTCAAGAGGATTACTTGAGCCCAGGAGTTCAACACCAGCCTGGGCAATATAGTAAGACCTCATCTCTACCAAAAAAAAAAAAAAAAATCAAAAAATTAACCAGGCATGACGGCACATGGAAGGCTATAGCAGAAGGCTTACCTGAGCCCAGGAGGTCAAGGCTGCAGTGAGCCGCCAGCATGCCACTGCACTCTAGCCTGGGTGACAGTGAGATCTCAGCTCAAAAAAAAAAATATAGAAAAACACGGACAAAGAATTTGAACTCACAAGAAATACAAACAGCCTTCAACATGAACAGATGTTTGACCCCATTTTCAATGAAAGAAATTCAAGTTAAAATTATATTGAGATATTATTTTTGATTACTTAATTTTAAAAGATCAAAACATTTTATAATGTAGAATCATGGCAAGGATGTGGAGGACCACACATAGCATTTGTGGGAGGCACTCCCTATTTGTGGAACAATTAGCAATACCTGTCCAAATGAAATTTACACATCTCTTGACTGAGCAATCTCCAGTCTAAAATTTATCTTACAGCTATCTCTCTACTTATAAAAGAAAGCATAATTATGAAGATATTTATGTTAGCGTTGTTTGTAAAAGAAATAAAAAGTGGAAGCAGCCAAATTATTTGACGGTTGGATTCTTGATAAATAAAATACAGAATATCGGCTGGGCTCGGTGGCTCAGTCTGTAATCCCACGCTTTGGGAGGCCGAGGTGAGTGAATTGCCTGAGCCGGCGGGTTCGAGACCCACCTGGGCAACTTGGCGAGACCTCATCTCTACAATAAATCAAAAAAATTAGCCGGGCATGGTAGCACGTGTCTGTAGTTCCAGCTACTTGGAAGGCTGAGACGGA
>CAUYQG010056918.1:0-12251 GCA_963574415.1 Tarsius wallacei | reverse complement strand
CTACAATAATCAAAACAGCCTGGTATTTGTACAAGAACAGGCACATAGACCAATGGAACAGAAGTGAGATTCCAGAAGCAAAACCTCAATTTCTCAACCAACTCATCTTTGACAAAGCCTCCACCACCAACCACTGGGAAGAGGAGAACCTATTCAGTAAATGGTGCTGGGAAAACTGGCTGACCACATGCAGTAGACTAATACAAGACCCCTACCTATCCCCATACATGAAAATCAACTCTAAATGAATCAGAGACTTAAACATAAAACCTCAAACTATAAGAATCTTAGAAAATGCAGGACACACCCTTATGGAAATTTGAACTGGCAACCAATTCCTGAACAAAACCCCAAGTGCCCATGCCATAAGAGATAAGATAGACAAGTGGGACCTCATCAAACTGACAAGCTTCTGCAAAGCCAAAGAAACCATCAAGAGAGTAGGGAGACAGCCCACAGACTGGGAAAAAAATATTTGTCAACTGTATGTCTGACGAAGGCCTAACATCTAGGATCTACAAGGACCTCAAATGTGCTGAGAAGAAAAAAGCAAACAACCCCATTACAAAGTGGGCAAAAGATATGAATAGACACTTCTCAAAAGAAGACATACGAGCAGCCAGCAGATACATGAAAAAATTATCAGCCTCACTAATCATCAAAGAAATGCAAATTAAAACCACACTGAGATACCACCTAACTCTAGTCAGGATGGCCATCATTAATAACTTAAAAAACAACAGATGCTAGAATGGATGTGGCAAAAAGGGAACACTTCTACACTGTTGGTGGGAGTGTAAATTAGCCTCTGTGGAAAACAGTTTGGCAATTCCTAAAAGATCTAAGAATCAGCCTTCCATACGACCTTGCAATCCCCCTACTGGGAATATACTCAGAGGAATTCAAATCACTCTATGAAAAAGATACCTGCACACGTATGTTTAATGCAGCATTGTTCACAATAGCAAAAACATGAAACCATCCATGTTGCCCATCAAGAGAGGATTGGAAAAAAATGTGGTACATATACACAATGGAGTATTGCGCAGCCACAAAAATGGACAAAATTATGAATGTCACAGCAACCTAGATGGACTTAGAATCTATAATTCTGAGTGGACTGTTACAGAAACAAAGAACTGAGTACCACATGTTTTCACTTATAAGTGGACCTTGAACAATTTTTGTAATACTGTAAGAAAAGGATTGACAGTAGTGGGAATCTGCCAGGTGTGGGGGACACACATCAACAAGTGTACATGCATAATAAACATTTGTATACCTAACCCTGAATTGTACATCTTTAAAATAAAAAAAAGAAGAAACAAACTTCTATATTTTTAAAAAATGAAATTATGAGCTTTTCAGCAACCTGGATGGAATTGGAGTGTATAATATCGATGATTTATCACAGAAACAAAGATCTAAGTACCACATGTACTCACTCTTAAGTGGACCCTGAACATTTATCATAATACTGTAAGAAAGGGATTGACAGTAGTGGGATACTGCCAAGAGAAGAGGAGGTACATAACATCAATAAATGTATCCACACTTTACCTGTATGATGACCATGTATGTACTTAACCTTCATTTGTACTCCACATTTTTAAAATAAAATAAATTTTTTAAAAGTTCAGGAGAAAAATAAAATTTCATAGTGATAATAAAAAAAAAAAGTCAGTCAGTTCCATGTAATTTCCAAAGTACAGGGTGTCAGTGCATCAAGCAAGACAAAATGGAGAGCCATGGATGGAAGAGGTGTCATTGCCAAGGAGGTGCTGTCCAGGCTAATTGCTAGGAAGCAGGCACTCAAGGGATCACTGTGTTAGTAGGACCCAGTGACCTCAGCGGTTGGGATTTCAGGAAGGCATTTCCTGATGCCCTTCTTAGGGCCAGACACTTGTGAAAAGAGTCAAGCACAACTAATTGAGGGCCCCAAGTATGAGGGCCCCAAGTATACAATCATATCTGATTCAGATATCATTCTCTCTGTCGTCTTCCAACTTTGAGGTTTGAAGGAAGAAATGTCTTTCTGTAAGTTGTTTCCCAGTCCTACCTTCATTATATTCTCGATTTTCCTCTCAAGCACCACCGCCCCCACTCTCTAATGCCTTAAAGCATTGTAGTTGTGTAGGTTTTCGACATACCTGTTTGCTGCTCTTACTCTTTCTAGTGCCATTCCATGTCCCTGCTCTTGAGTAAAATTACACACATTTGAAGCATTCCTGTCTCACTTTGCATCTTGTTGATCCTTGGAATTGCACTTAAGTATTGATTGTCTGTTTGCCATCTTAGAGTCTCCTGATGTTTGCCTTACATGTCATCACAGCCACCTACAAGCCTGCATGTCTTTTGTTTACCTGCATGTTCCTTCACCCTGAGTAATCTTCACACTTCTGCTTGAATGCCATACATCACCACTAAGATATTTCCTATGTCAGTATGGGCTTCTCTAACTTTTGTTTTTTTGAGTCAGAGTCTCACTCTGTCACCCAAGCTGGAGTGCAGTGGCATGCTCACGACCACCGCAGCCTCGACCTTCTGGGCTCAGGTGACCCTCCTGCCTCAACCTTCCAAGTAGGTGGAACTACAGGCATGCGCCACTATGCCTGGTTAATTTTTCTTTACTGTAGAGACAAGGTCCTGCCAAGTTGCCCAGGCTGGTCTTGAACACCTGGACTCAGGCAATCCTCTTGCCTCCACCTCCCAAAGTACTGGGATTACAGGTGTGAGCCACTGTGCCTGGCTATTTGTGCTAATTTGATTACTCATTGTTCTACTTGATCTAGTATTATTGTTTGTTTGTTTTGAGTCAGGGTCTCGCTCTGCCCCCCAGGCTGAAGTGCAGTGGTACCATGGAAGTTCACTGCAGCCTTGACCTCCCAGCCTCAGATAATCCTGCCTCAGTCTCCTGAGTAGCTGGGGTTACAGGCATGAGCCACCACACTTGGCTAATTTTTTGTTTTTGTAGAGACAAGGTCTTGCTATATTGCCTAGGCTAGTCTCAGACTCCTGGGCTCAAATGATTCTCCTGCCTTGCCCTCCTAAAGTGCTGGGATTACAGGCATGAGCCTCCGTGCCCAGCCTGTTATTTGTCCCTTAAGATAAACCACCTTCCCTCTTACTACATTGGTTAAGTCATCCTCCCACATCTGGTAAATATCTAGAACTCCCTAACAGATATTCCCACCTCTTGCACTTCCCACATTCTAATTTTCATAAAGCACCTAGAGTGATACTTTTAAAACATGAATGACATCCCAGTTCTGCTCAAAACCCCACTATGACTTCCCATTTCACAATTTATTAACAATATATGCCTTTTTTGTTTGTGTTTTGTTTTTTTGAGTTGGAGTCTCACTCTTATCACCCAGGCATGTTCACGGCCCCCACAGCCTCAACCTGCTGGACTCAGGTGATCCTTCCACCTCAGCCTTCCAAGTAGCTGGAACTACAGGTGCATGCCACCATGCCTGGCTACTTTTTGTGATTTATTGTAGAGATGAGGTCTCACCAAGTCGCCCAGGCTGGTCTCGAACCCCCAGGCTCAGGCAATCGTCTTGCCTTGGCCTTCCAAAGTGCTGTGATTATAGGCTGAGCCACTACGCCCAACCAACTATATCTTGTTTTCTATATTCTTTTTCGGGGGGGGGGTTAGAGTCTCACTCTTTCACACAGCCTCGACCTGCTGGACTCAGGCGATCCTTCCACCCCAGCCTTCCAAGCAGCTGCAACCACAGGTGCACGCCACCACACCTGGCTATTTATTTATTTATTGTAGAGACAAGGTCTCACCAAGTTGCCCAGACTGGTCTCAAACTTGTGGGCTCAGGCAATCCTCTTGTCTTTGCCTCTCAAAGTGCTAGGATGATAGGTGTGAGCCACTGTGCCTGGCATTTCTATATTCTTGATGCTCTGGAATTTGGGACCTTATTATCTGGAGTTGCTAGTTCTTAGAGATTACAAATGACTCACTTTGGATCATGCCTTTCATTTGCAAACTAACCAACACAGAACCTCAAATGTGACAATCTCCTCTGTCTGGCTCTTACACTATAGGAGACAATTTTTTTTTTTTTTTGCCCTAATTACTCCAGGCCCAGGTACCAGACTGATAGAGGCAGCCTCTAGGCCCACCAACTTTATTCAAACTAGCAAATCCAAAATCAGCCCTGCCTTTCTTTTCCTGTGGAAACACAACAAAGGATCTGGCCCTGTTTTCTCCTCTGCTGCTTCTGCTTCCTAACCCACCCTGGTGCTTCCTCACATAGCTCTGGGTAATGGATTTTGCCTACTGTTTCTATGGATCTGTGAACTTAATGTTGTTCTTTCCTGGCAATCATTTGCATGTCTGAGTTTCTTACCATCCCATATTACAAAGAAGTCTCAGGTACATTTTAGAACACACAGGGAGCATATTACAATCTCCTTACATTGGTATAAAAGACTGCATGATTTGTTTCCACTTATCTCCCCAACATCCATGCACATTCAATTCCAACCACACTAGGCTTCTTGGTCTTCTTTCTCAAACACCCCACTATGCTCTCACTTCAGTTCCATTGTCTTATGTGTTTTCTCTGTGTGATACACTGTTTTCTCAGATATCCACGTGGTGACTCCTTAATTCATTTAGTCCGTGCTCAAATATAACTATCTTTTTTTTTTTTTTTTAAGTTTTTTTAAGTCTCACCATGTTATCCAAGCTGGGCAACCCTCTCGCCTCCTCCCAAAATGCTGGGATTACAACCACCACGCCTGGCATAACTATCTTATTAGACCTGTCCCAACTACTCTACTTTACATGGCACAAGTGCTTTTATCCCCTTCTAGTTTCTACTTGCTCTAGTTTTTATTATCCCCACAGCACTACCTCCTTCTAATCTTCTATATTGTTAAGAAGTTTGGGGTTATTTTAAATTACTGATTTTTAAAATGAAAATTCCTCAAGAACAGTAATTTTTTTTGCTATGTATATATCTCTATTTTTTTAAAGAGATAAAGCTTCACTATTTAGCCCAGCCTGTACTTGAACTCCTGACCTCAAGCAATCCTCCCATTTTAGCCTCCCAAGGAGGTGGGACTACAGGCATGTACCACCATGCCTAGTTCTGTACCTCCATTGTTTAGAAGAAGGCAAGTCACAGGATAGCCAAATATTTGTTGAGTTCATTAATAAGTTGATAAGTATATAAAAAGATACTTTCAAATGGTTGTGAGTGTCCTAAAAGAAATAGAGCAGAGCGATAGTGGGGCAGAAGCCACTTTAAATTAAGAGACCTGGAAAGGCCTTGATGAGAAGGGAATGGTTGATATGAATGAGGCACATCAGCTGGACCACATGGCTGCAGTCAGGCGGGACTGCCTCAACACTGTATTGTTCACGTCACCTTGCAAAATGTCTTCCCTCTACAAGTACTATGAAGTATTTGTATTTCTTCTTAGTATTTGTAGAGTGAATGTTGAGTGGAGGCTACAAAATTCCCTGGTCTCCTGACACCATTGTGAACTGTTGGGTCAAACTTGCAAATTGATGCTATTTCCCTGTCTCTTCTCTCAGAAGCCAACTTGTGGCTCCAGAGGAAACTTCAGTTCCAGGTTGAAAGTCATAGCTGGGGATCAAGATATCTCTGTTCTCCTGGCCCCATGAAAGCAAGACAGATTCTACAAGGAATGAGGATAGCTGACTGGAGCAATCACCACTTGAGGAAGGATTCTCTATGAAGTGAGACCAGAGATGAACAGGAAGCAGCAGATTCCAGAGGAATTTTAGAGTTGGGACCCATTTATCACATTTCTGACCAGAGACCTGGGTATTATTGATTCTTCCACCTACAGTCCATTATGGGATTTGAGGAGAGAGTTCAGAACATTAACATTGGTATAATACTATTAACTAATTTACACACTGTATTTGAATTTCATCAGTTTTTTTTCACTATGTCCTTCTCTTACAGAATCTAATCCAGAGCACCGCATTTCATTTGATCATGCTATCTCTTTAGTCTTCTAGCTGTAACAGTTGCCCTTTTCTTGTTTTTCATGATCCAGACTATTCTGGAGTACTCATCATGCACTGTCCCTTAATTTGAATCTGTCTCATGTTTTTTCATTAGACTAGAACTGTAGGTTTAGGGAAAGAACATCAGAATGGCAAAGTGTCTTTCTTGTATCATACTAGGTGGCACTAGATGTCAAGATGACTTAAATGATGCTAACCTCGATCACTTGGTTAGGATGTCTTCTGTCAGATTTCTCCCATCAACCTACTGTTTTCTAATTTCCCTGATTAGTCACTAAGCCTAGTCAAGTTAAGAGGAAGGGAGTCAATCTTCACTGTCTGAAGTGAGGGGGAAGCTGCTATCAATGTATACTATTTGCAATTCTTTTTTTAAAAATATAGATGAGGTCTTGCTGTGTTGCCCAGGCTGATCTTGAACTCCTGGCCTCAAGCAATCCTCCTGCATTGGTCATCCCAAAATATGAGGATTACAGGTGTGAACCACTGTGTCAAGTATTTTTTTTTTTCTTTTTTGAGTTGGGGGTCGCTGTCACCCATGCAGTGGCATGACCACAACAATCCTGGCTCATGGCAGCCTCGACCTCCTGGGTTTAAGCAATCTTTTCATGTCAGCCTCCCAAGTAGCCGAGACTACAGTTATGCGCCACCTCATCTGGCTAATTTTTTTTTGTCTTTAATTTTTGTAGAGATGAGGTCTCACTATGTTGCCTAGGCTGATCTTGAATTCCTGGGTTTATGCAATTCTCCCACCTCAGCCTCCCAAAGTGATGCGATTACAGGCATGAGCCACTGCGCCCAGCCTAAGTTTTTTTTAATTGTCACAAGTCTCCTACCAATTTCCAATATATTTATTGAAAAAAATTTGCATATGAATGGGCCTTCAAAGTTCATGGCTATGTTGTTCAAGAATCAACTGTACTTTGATGAATGGGCCTTCAAAGTTCATAGCTATGTTGTTCAAGAATCAACTGTACTTTGCAAGGGGCAGTGGCTCATGCCTATAATACCAGCACTTTGGGAGGTGGAGGCAAGAAGATTGCCTAAGCCCAGGTGTTTGAGACCAGCCTGGGAAACTTGATGGTTTCTACAATAAATAAAAAAAATTAGCCAGGTGTGGTGGTGTGCGCTTGTAGTTCCTGCTACTTGGAAGGCTGAGGTTGAAAAATCACCTGAGCCCAGCAGGTTGAGGCTGCAGTGGCCATGAGCATGCCATGGCACTCCAGCCTGGGCAACAGAGGTTTTTTTTTTCACTCTGACTCAAAAAAAAAAAAAAAGAACTGTACTCTGAACATACTGTGGGGGAAGCTTAGAAAAAGCCTGGATCCTCCATGATGTTAACAACAAGCAAAAATTCATAATGTTTAAGTGACTTATAATGAAGACCCTCTGATGTGTTTTACAGTAGGGATTGCAACATTTCTATGGTATGTACTTAGTTTCCCTCACCTTCACAGACTCTGGACATTCTAGCTTTCCATGACACAGAACATAAAATCTTAGCTTTAATATCCATTGTAGGCTAGGCTCGGTGGCTCAGCCTGTAATCCCAGCACTTTGGGAGGCCAAGGTGAGTGGATTGTCTAAGCCCACGGTTTCGAGACCAGTCCAGGCAACTTGGTGAGACCTTGTCTCTACAATAAATCAAACACCTGTCGTTCTGGCTACTTGGAAAGCTGAGGCAGAAGGATCGCCTGAGCCTAGCAAGTTGACACTGGGATGACCATGAGTGTGCCACGGCACTCCAGCCCGGGTGACAAAGTAAGACTCCAACTCAAAAAAAAAAAAAAATCTGTTGTACATGCTAACTCAAAATCATTTAATTTAATCATAGGAACCATCCAAATGTGAAAAGGAGGATTATGTCTCTACCATTTCAAAAATTACTATTGTGGCCAGGTGTAAAGGTTCACTTTGGGAGGCTGAGATGGGTGGATTGCTTGAGCCCTGGAGTTCAAGACCAGCCTAGGTAACATAGTGAGACCTTGTCTCTACAGAAAACAAGCAAAAAAAAAATTAGCCAGGTGTGGTGGCATGTGCCTGTAGTCCCAGCTACTAAGGAGACTGAGGTGGAAGGATCACCTGAGCTCAGGCGGTTGAGGCTTCAGTGACTCATGATCGTGATACTGCACTCCAGCCAGGGTGACAGAGTGAGACACCTCCCCAAAAAGAAAAACTATTATTTCAAATAATGAATAACAGTGTTCCTTGCATGCTAATTTAGCCACATTTCTCCATAATTCCTTTATAAACGGCATCAACTCCCTCTTCATTCCTTGACCATTTTTAATCTCAAAATTAAACTCTTGGTGAATGCTTTCTGCACACCCTGTTTCTGTTTCCATAACCATATATATTCTCAAACCACTGAAAGCTGGACATTATTCTCTCACCCTCATAGTTATGAGAAGAAAAAAAAAAGAATTTACAGATGAGGACTACTAAGACTATGCATAATGTAAATCTCAGAGGATTGTTACAATTCCTAACATGAATTTGTTGGTTTCTTGTCACTTCAAATTTTACTTCTTTCCCTTTCTTTCAACATCTAAGTTCATACTTTTCAGTCTCACCGAATATCATGACTCAAAGTAATAGTTTACAGTAACAACTTTCAAATTTACGTATCCAGGTTCAAAACCTCTGCCAATGTTGAATCATAGGTTGAACTTCCTATGTGGCATGGATTTTGAGGCCTTACTGACATTTCAGATTGATCATGGTCACAATGTGAGTCCTGACCTTCCCACCACGTCTCTCCTACTTGCAGCCTTCCACCTCAAGTTCTGGCAAGTCCACTCTTCCCAAGCTCTTATGCCCACTACATGATTCACAAGTCCACGCAACCTGTAAGGATTGTGATTGGCCAAAGATGCCCACAAGAGGGTGGAATGTCCTTTCTCAATGTTCCAGAGCACAACTTCTGTTGTTCTCTTTCTGGTGGCCTTTTTGTTTTTATTTATTTTTTTAGTTGGAGTCTCACTCTGTCACCCAGGCTGGAGTGCAGTGCAATGCTCACAGTCACTGCAGCCTCGACCCTCGATCCTTCCACCTCAGCCTTCTAAGTAGCTGGAACCAGAGGCATGCGCCACTACACCCAGCTAACTTTTTGACTTATTGTAGCGATGAGGTCTCACCAAGCTGCCCAGGTGAGTCTCAAACCTGTGATCTTGGGCAGTTCTCACAGCGGCCTCCCAAAGTGCTGTAATTATAGGCGTGAGCCACCGCGCCCAGCTCTGTTGGCCATTTTAACTGCTCCCTGATTCATACACCCTATGAAAACATCCTGAAAAGAGGCAATGAAAGCAGGAAGTCACAGACCCAGTCTGTGGCCAGGCTGAGCACCTTTGGCCTGACTCCAGGCAAATATCTCCACCTCCTGTCACAATCTCAGTGCTTATGCCTGCTGCACAGAAAAGCCAATTGACTAAGGCAGCAGTTGTTGCAGTGAAGAAAGAGGTTAATTATTGCAGGGCAGTCAAGAGGGAACTGGGAGTTAGTTCTCAAATCTGCCTCCCTGAGAATTTTTATGCTTGCGTTTTTAATAATTTGGCAGGTTAGGGACTAGGAAATGGGCACTTCAGGTGGTTGGGGATGAAGCTGGAGAGATGTTGAAACTGTCTTCCTGCACAGAGAGTTTCTGGGTGGGAATCAGCTCCCAGGTGGGGCCAGTTGGTCCACCAAAATGTAAAGTCTGAAAAACATTTCAAACACCAGCCTTAGAAGATACAAGTATTGTGACCATCAGTGATGAAACTCCCAGACAGAAAGCCATTATTAGAAAAGCAAACTAGAGGACAATGACTAGTTATTATTTAACTATGCCTATAGCTCAGCAGAAAGTATGCAAAAGGAAAAAACCAAACACCTGGATGCCATTGGTAAGATCTGCATGACCTAAGTCTCATTGTTTAAGAGAAAAAAAGTTCATCAATCTCACAGGCAACTTTCTCTGGGGGTCAGGATGTGAATGTAAGCCCGGAGGTACCGGAGGGTGGGGCGGGCCTCAACAAGAGGGCTCTAACCCAGACCAGGAGAACAATGGGCAAAAGTAAAAGCAAACCGGCCAGTACCTGTTACAGCGACCCTAACAACCCCATTCAACCGATCACCAGCAGGCACGACAGCTGTCCCAACCAGTAATCGCTCTCCCCAATCCCCCTCACAGCTTTCTCAGTGTGCCCCTTATAAACCTGTCGCCCATCTTGCGGGGGCGACTTCCCCGACCCACAGTTACGTGGACTAGTGAACCTCACCTGGGATTGCGCTAATAAATTTCTCTTGGCTCCTTTGTTGCCATTTCACCTGGTCTGGTTTCGTTTACCTTACATTTGGTGCCGAAACCCGGGAGGATGGTGCGGGGCCCCAGGGGGCCCCCCTCCTCTCTCGATCTGGGACCTCTCTTGGGAACAAGACCTGGCCCCAGGACCTCAGACAATGCGGTGAGTCCTTCGCTTTCCCTGACTTCTCCTCCTACCCTCTGGGGTGCCCAGTCTGAAATCGCAGCTGCGTCTGGGCCCACCCCTCCGGCATGGTGCCTTTGGCTCCAGTGTAGTGGAGACGTCCCTATCTCCAGATCGCCAACCTATAAATGGAAGCGGATCTTCCTTTCCGTCCCTACTCTAAGTGGGTCTGGGATGCTGGGCTCACTTGTTTAGGGACCCAGGGATGGAGGTTGTGGCCATAGGAAGCCAGCCTTCTAAAACTGAGGCTCAGACCCCCTTGCGGTGTCTTATATCTAATCTGGCTACTCTGGGATTGTCCGAGGATATCTGTAAACAGAAGCTGATCATCCTTTCCTCCCGAGCCTGGCCCCAATATCCTCTGGACAATCAGTCTCGCTGGTCCCCCAAGGGAACTTTTGATTTCGGCCTCCTCACCGATCTCAGTGATTATTGTCACTGGACTGGGAAATGGTCCGAGGTCCCCTACATCCAGGCCTTTTGGGCATTGCGCTCCTGCCCAGACCTCTGCATCAGATGTTCCTCGGCCCAGGTCCTCCTGGCCAAATCCCCTGATAGGGGCTATCAGCCTCTCCCCATGCCGGAATCTTCCTTTACAGATCCTCCGGAGGACCTTGGCCTTCCCCCTCCAGCTCCTACCCCTCCTTCTCCTCCCCTCCCATCTGCCTCTTCTCAAACATCTGTTCTTTCTCAACCCCCTCCTTATTTGACTTCCTGTGCCCAGACCTCTTCCACTCAGGCCCCTCCAGTGTCTGCTCCTGCCTCATCCCCCGTCCCACCCCTCCTATATCCGGCCCTTTCTCCCAGCCCGCCATCTCTAATTCCTTTGTCCTCAGCTCCAGTCGTTCCGGGTTCAGTCGGCTCCCCTCCCCCATCCACTTCCATCCCTACTACCACTGAGACACTGCCTCCCTCCTCCGGTCCTGTTAACGTCACACCTGATTCCTCTGTTTCTGGCTCTGCCCCAGCCACCCACAAGCTATACCCTCCTCTTCTGTCGTCACCGCCATCTTGCCCTCCTTCCACCTCATTCCCTACTCTCAGCCCACCGCCATCTTACAATCCTACACCACCCTCTAAATGGACCAGCCCTCCAGTTACCAGGTCCTGGGCCCAGTTACTGGCCCCTCTCCGGGGGGTGGCAGGTGCCAAGGGACTTGTTCGGGCACATGTTCCCTTCTCCCTGGGGGACCTGTCCCAGATTGAAAAGCGCCTAGGCTCCTACTCTGCCAACCTGACTGCCTACACAAAAGAGTTTTGATACCTCACTCAGGCATACGAGCTCACGTGGCATGACCTCCATGTGATTTTTAACCTCTGCCCTCACTCCCGAGGAGTGCAATCGCGTCACCTCAGCAGCTTGGGACTACGCTGATCAGGTACATAACTCCGACCATTCTTTGCCGGTTGGGGCCATGGCCTGCCGAGGACCCACAGTTGAACTATCAGGATGGTGACACGGGTAGGACTAGGAGGAATCAGATGGTCCGCTGCCTTGTTGCAGGGATGGAAAAGGCGGCTCAAAAAGTCGTTAACTATGACAAACTGAGGGAGATCACACAGGAGCCTAACGAAAACCCAGCCTCTTTCCTTAATCGTTTAACAGAGGCCCTTACCCTTCACACTTGTTTGGACCCTTCCTCACCGCCGGGGTCCACAGTCTTAGCTACCCACTTTATCACCCAGTCCGCTCCGGACATCCAGGGCAAGCTTAAAAAGGCGGAGGAGGGCCCCCAGACTCCACTCCGAGACCTGGTGGATATGGC
>CAUYQG010056917.1:0-12209 GCA_963574415.1 Tarsius wallacei | reverse complement strand
GGGAATAGATATTATCTGGTTCATGAGCACTTCTAAGAGATCTGTAGCCCAGCCCAAGTGAGCAATCAAATCAAATCAATTTCATGGGGTAGCCGGGCTCGGTGGCTCAGCCTGTAATCCTGCGCCTTGGGAGGCTGAGGCGAGTGGATTGCCTGAGCCCGCGGGTTCGAGACCCGCTTGGGCAGGCGAAACCTCATCTCTCCAATAAATCAAAAAATTAGCAGGGCGTGGTAGCGCGCGCCTGTAGTTCCAGCTACTGGAAGGCTGAGGCGGAAGGATCGCCGGAGCCCAGCAGGTCGAGGCTGCGGTGGCCGGAAGCGGCCACTGCACTCCAGTCTGGGCGACGGAGTAAGACTCCAACTCAAAAAAAAAAAAAAAAAGGATGGGGTGACAGGAGTAGTTTATGAATCCCCATGGCTCTCAGCCCATCTTCTCTCCTCATCTCTCCTTCCTTCCCCCTTGCTGTCTCCTGGTGTCCCCTCTTCTCAGTTTGTACCACATTTTACCCTCATTTTTTTCTTCCTCTGTTTTGTCTGTACTTTCCTTTCTCCTCTCCCAATTCTGATTGGTCCCTCCCCCCCCCCCACCTTTGGTCTTTCTGTCTCTCTTTGCTTTTTCTTCGTCATGTATTTCTTTTTAAAGTTTGTATTCTATGTTTATAATGAACGTGGACCTGAACTATATTTTCGTAGACTTGACATTCTTTCAGATGTCTCTTTAAGAAGAAAAGACAAAGGAGAGAAATAAGGAAAAACTAAACACAGATACGTGAAAGTGCTTTTTGCTTTTATGGAATTCTTTATGCGGCTGTTGATGTTTTTGCTTTGTCCTTAATGTGGCTCAAGAAGAAACACCAGAATCACCTAAGTGGCCTCCTAGGCCTTACCCAGACCCAGAATTGGATCCTGTGGGCAGGAATCCCCGATCTTAGGAATGTAGGTTAGCAAAATAAACAGCCTATCCATTATTCTTGACATTGATACATGTCCTATAAATATCTAATATATCAAAAGAAACGGTTGAAAGGTGCATTTGATTTTTTAAAATTACAGCTTATGGGTGAAAAGTTCAATTATTGGCTTTAGTATTTGAAAATTAAAAAGTTGAAAAATAACAAGCCTGAAACCATGTGATTGACAAATAAGTTATCAAAGCAGTGTTTGACAGAATCCCTTCAAGGCAGGGTTAAGTCAATTTAAGATTTCTATTATGGATTACATGAAATACATTTCAGAATAGTTTAGTAAAGACAGAATTTTCTGGAAAAAAACCAGGTCTTTCAACTCTTATAAATCAGGTAGTTCATATAAACAGGAAATATACTTTTACACTTTGCTAATACTTTCTCGCTAAGCAAAAATTGTAAAAGACATAAAACTTAGAGTAGCTTTCACCAAATACTCTCTTCAATTATTGCCTATAAACATGTTTAGGATGAATTTTCAAGAGAGATGCAATACTTGAAAGCAGTTCATAATTGCCCTTTAGAAATTAGGATAACAATAAATTAGACCAAAACACAGACATTGTATCCTATTATCACTAGATCTTATTACAATTAAACCAACAAGTCAAAATATGTGCTTTTTATGCCCCAAGGCTTTGAACTCACATAGCTTTGATATAACATTTAACAAACACATAGTTTATTTATAAACAACCTCTCAAACCACAGGAAATTAAGTCAAGTGAATATAAATTTCTGAACTGGAATATACAACATTTTAATTCAGAATTCAATAAAATAATTTTGTCAGAAGTTCTCCATTTTATCTAGAATAAATGTTTATATTATCCATAATAAACTATAGGCCAAAACATAAACACACAAAGAGAATCAGCATAATTACCAGTCATACCTTATTATGTGTCTGAGTCTGTCCAACCAGTATGAGAATGTTGGATGAGATGATAGACAGGCAGAAGTTAATTAGAATTATGGACCTCTCAGAGCGTATGTACCTAGCCAAAGAGAGAAAAAGTGTTCAACTTTAAACTTCAACAGAATGATGAGGAATTCTGCATTGTGCAAATTGGTGTATTTCATCTGGAAAATGAAACACTTAAACACAGTCTTTGCCTCAATACACATATGAAAATGGTTTTTAAAATAAAGATTATTCTTCAAGACCCAATTTTACAGTGGCATGACATGTGCAAGAGTCCTTTAGACATTTTTTTTGTTTTTTTCCTTAGACATCAGAGTGGACAATATGACATTTCTGATAGGGTCTACATATCTGTTATCATGATCAGTTTTTAAAAACTAGAAACATTAAATTTCTTGGACATATTTCAATCAGTATAATGACCTTTATATAAACATATGTATATAATATGTTTATTATTTTCATATAAATCAACCAATAGAAACTCTGAGGACCGAAAGAAAAACCCCACACAAATTGTGAAATTATCATCCTTGTTTACTAGAAGGATGCCATTACTTTCATGAGAGTAAACACTTTTATCCACTCAAGATTTTTATGTAATCAGGCTGGTAGTCTTTATATTTTTATTTTCCTGAATAATTGTTCCCCAAAAATGAATCTTTACTTCTAAAAATGAATCCAATCCACAAATGATAATTCACTATTAGACTGGAAAATTACTAGGCATCTGTCATATTTTACCCTTATGTAGAAGTGTTTATATACAGTCTGTTTCATAGTTTTTACGTGCATCAAGAATGTAAGCCATAGAGAAAACTGCTCAGTATCAAATGTTCTACCAGCTGTTTACCCTAAAAGTGTAACAGCTATTTTGCTTTACTGTACCCTGTGGTAAATCACTGAGCGACAGGAACAAAAAGAAATTCTTGTATTTGCTGTGTGCTTGAGTCTGTTCAATTTGTATTATAACATGGAAGCACATTCCACAACAGGCATGAACTTTTCTATGCAGTGTTACATGGGAGTGCCAGAGATCTGAATGTACTCTCTGGAAGGTAAAATCTATCCAGGGTATCTGTCTTTGAAGACCATGTACACAGAAGTCTCACATTCCATCCCATATTTCAGAAAAGAAATGGGCTTTTTGTTGTTGTTCTTGTTGTTGTTTTGTTTTCTAGTTGGAGTCTCACTCTGTCACCCAGACTGGAGTGCAGTGGCCGCTCCCGGCCACTGTAGCCTCGACCTGCTGGGCTCCGGCGATCCTCCCGCCTCAGCCTTCCAAGTAGCTGGAACTACAGGCGCGCGCTACCACGCCCGGCTAATTTTTTTATTTATTGTAGAGTTGAGGTCTCGCCGAGTTGCCCAGGCGGGTCTCGAACCCACGAGCTCAGGCAATTCACTCACCTCGGCCTCCCAAAGCGCGGGATTACAGGCTGAGCCACCGAGCCCGGCCAGAAATGGGTTTTTTAATAACATAAAAAAAAATTCTTCTACATGAAAGAAACCCAAGTGGGACCAACCTGGGTTAAATCTCAGCACAATTGGTTTTAAAAATTGTTGAACCCTAAGCCAGGCTCGGTGGCTCAGCCTGTAATCCCGGGCTTTGGGAGGCTGAGGTGAGTGGATTGCCTGAGCCCGCGGGTTCGAGACCCGCCTGGACAACTTGGCGAGACCTCATCTCTACAATAAATCCAAAATCAGCCGGGCGTGGTAGCGCGTGCCTGTAATTCCGGCTACTGGGAAGGCTGAGGCGGGAGGATCGCCAGAGCCCAGCACGTCGAGGCTGCGGTGGCCGGGAGCGGCCACTGCACTCCAGTCTGGGCGACAGAGTGAGACTCCAACTCAAACAAACAAACAAACAAACAAACACAAAAATTGTTGAACCTTGACCCTAAATGTTTGTCATTAGTAGCCCAAAATACAATAAACTACACACTAAGACATCTTCAACCAGTAGTTGTCTCTTTTCTGTTGGTGGTGAATATAATATAAAAAGTTTAAGTGCTCTACAAAATTAACCCTTTGTATGATGTTGGTGGCTTCCATGATAGCACATGCACACACGTGATATTATTAAAAGGGTTTCCATGAAATTTTTGCTTAATAAATAGAAAATATATGGTAATCAAAGAACTATAACTGATCATTCTAAAAAGTCTTAAAATGGTTCCTTTTTTTTTCAAAATTGAGTCACATTGTTGTCTTCAAAATTGCTGTGAAACGTCTCAACTTTCAAAACTTTTTATACCACATTTGATGTTTTATACAAAATGCATGGATCTTCATGTCAATGCACTGACAAAAGAACATGCCCAATTGTTCTTTGATGTAACATAATAACTCTACAGAACATATCTGTAGATGGCAAGAACATAACTAATTGTATTACATTTTTGATGAACGTTTCTGATGAACTACCAAATTTCAAAATAACTTATTACACAGGTATATAAAATAATTCAGATTCTTAGACATTTTACAAATGATTAGAAAAGCAAAAATTCCAAACTTTTTACATGTAAAAAAATACAGTATGATCCTAACAAGCTTATTACCACACAGTGATGTGATAGGGTAAATTTGGTGTTTATAAAATGCCCTGAATGCATCACGCTGTCAAGATTCACTTGCAAATTCATGAGTCTTGACACTCTTTCAAATGACTAATAATACTTAAATTCTTCTGTTTGTAGACAATGAGTTGATGACCACTAACTCGTAGGAATCCAGATTGGTGTTGTTTCTTGGTACTTTTCTGTAATTCTCAAATTCACATCATTTTGATGTATTTTGGTAATTCTTAGAAAACTACTGTAGTCAGCGATTTTCCTAAACTTTTTGAATTAAAGAAGACTTTACATGGGGCTACTAATTCTATGACTTTGATTAATTTTATATATAATTTATACTGACAATGTTTATGCTAGTGTTGGTAATAGATTATGAAGGGTATAGAGAAGGTGATGTTGGTGTAGAAACTCTGAGCCCTGAGAAATGGAATTTAGTTCTAAATACTTCAGTAAGTATGACTTATGATGCTATTGTGACTACCCAGCTCCTGGCCTTTAGGTGCTGCTTCATTTTCCAGCAAATGTGGTGGAGAAAGTGGCCCTCTTCCCAGCCTTTGTTCATCTTGCACTTGCATTACCAGAGTGGGACCTGCTTGACAGAGCCCTAAACCCAGGATTCTAGTGCCTGAAAGCTCATGTCTAAACTAAGCATTTCCTGCACTTCCTGCAATTAATCATATTTTATCAGATTGTCCCACCTTGTCAGTGTTTTGCTACTAGACAACTGCTTCACAGGAAGGCAGAAGGATTCTACTATGCCCCAGTGTTGATGAGACAAGAGACATATCTATTTTATTTTTGTATGAAGCAGAAAAACTTTTAATATCTTTGATAATTTAGAAATCATTGACAATTAATTCTTGCCCCCAAAAGATTAAACATTATAATGGGAAACAAAAATTGTTCAAATGATGTTGGGTAAAATGGACTTATTTTATAAAATTGTAATTCATCTTCAACGAAGTTTTAAAAAATCTTAAGTGAATAAAGATTAGCAGATTTCTGAGGGAGGGATACTTTTGCAAGCATTCGTGGGTAATTTTCTGTCTACTAGTACACTTTAGGTTATTTCTAGTAATTACAATGGATACAAAAATGTTTCATATTTAAAAATTTTGGATTTGGGGCAGGGGGAAATAAAAAAATAAAAATTTTTAAATTTATTGGAAAGTTGGGCCATATGGCTATGTATTCACTTTTGATATGTGAGTACACATAATAAACCTCACAAGTCTAATTCTTGCTAATAGAATAAGAATGAATCTTAAAAAAATACTAAATTTTCATATGATATCAAGTAGATGCAATTTCAAATACTGTAAAATAGATATTTTAATCACTCCTTCTTGTTGATGTATTTTTATGACTTATTTAAATCAATTTAAAAGTCTGATTTACAAGAAACACTCAACCAAGAGGCATTCAATATTATAAAAGGTTTTACTCATTGTCTGGGATATGTTGAAAACTTGTGTTTGAAACTTAAGAGCTTGAGATCATGCTCCTATAATAGATACATTACTTTGACTGTACCCATTAAATTCTCAGGCTCTATAGCAACTGGGATACATAGAAGCCACACATAGACTGAACTTGTGGCACCATAACTGAAGGTAAGCAACTTGTTGAAGGCTGCCTTCATTGGAATTGGGAAGAAAAGTTTGTATGTCTTTTGTTTATTTTCTTACCAGAGGCAAACATGAACAGGAAAATTAGGTAAATGTGTAATTCGTTTGTTACAGCTGAATCACAGCAATTATAACTGTGCTGTAAAAATACTGCTTTCAGTAGATTAAGAAAACAAGAGACATATAATAATCATCGCATTCCTTGATTTAACTCTGAACAACCAAGAATTCCATTTCAAGTCTCTCAGTTGCTTACCTACCTCCATAATGCTGCATAGACAACTGCTAGGGTGACCAAGGCCAAGCAAGAAAGGCCACTGCCTACTATTAGGGTAACTGAAGGTGTACCAGAGGATTCCATGATCTGTAAATTAAACAAAACAAACGAAAAAAGAAAGATATTTTTAAAAGAATAAATTAACTTTTAAACTCAGCAAAACTAACCTACCACTCAAAAAATAGCCTATATAGTTGTTATAGTTACTGGATAATTACCCATGAATCCACTTCACTCATATGTTCTCAACCTCTAAAATTACTAATTCTAGCTTCTTCCTCTCTCCCACTGTGAGGTAATAAAGTCCTTAGAGTTTTAAATGCTTGATTATGGCATACTACCTACTTATAGTTTCCTAAAATACAGACCCGAAACTACAACTTGAGTAACATTACATGTTAAATTTTATCTAGCTAAAATTTGAAACAGCATTCATTTCTCTTCCATGAACTACAGTTCAGTCATTTTACAATGCAATTTTTGGTTAAAAAAAGAATTTGTCTTAATCTTCCCATTTATAACTCATTATGTTCCCCAAGTTTGGTGCACATATATTAAAATTTTTTCAAACTTTTTGACTTTTGACAACTTTGTTCTAAGTCAAATATTCTCATATTTAATTTCACTAGCTTGGCCTCTAAGGATACAGAAGAAAATCAAATGTCAAATTTAAGACCTTCAAATATATTTTGTGTCTTTTCCTATGAACAAAATAAGTGGAGATAATCTTCACAATGCCAGTATCAGTCCCTAAATACATGACCTTGAAAAATAAGCCCTGTATCTTTTAAAACATGCATAAATATTAGAGGCATCCACTGATCTAAGAGGTTTCTTTCCTTGGACACTAACATGGCATTAAATAATGAAATCTGTTGTTTTTCATATTGTTAATACTTGAAGTTTGAAGGAATACACTTTAAGATTAAGTGTGTTCTAAAACCTTAGATATGCACATCAAATTATATTAGTTATGTTTTATCATCAAAATTACTAAGAAGAGTGATGCTTATCTAGGCAAAATTTAGGCAGAAAGTCACATTTAAATCTGAATAATTATTTTTCAGTATTTCAATTCTTGTTATATTTTCTTCAAAATACATTTGATGAGAATATTATATTTTTCTTTTAGACAGTTCTATACTGCTGTCTCTTTCAGAAACTAATTTTGAAAAAGCTATATACTTTTAGGGAATGATTTTACAGTCCCTGACAGCCATGCTTTCATGAAAACTTCATTTGATTTAAAAATTATATGTACATAATTATATATATATATATATATCTCCAAGGACACCTCCAGAAAACCTGTACTGAAAATATCCAATGCAGATATGCAATGTGTTTGGCTGTAGTGTCTGGGGTCTTCACTCTACTATTAACAGTATCCTCATAAATTCCCCAAAGCAGCTTTACAGCTTTAAAATATAGGTTAAGTTGGCAATTTTTTGCATTTGAAAGTTTGCAGCATATTAGTAATATGATTGGAGTGCAACTTAAAAACTATACTGCAGGAATTTCAAGTTAGAAGACATAAAATTGAGTCGAATTTAGTTACAGCACACCAACTAGCATTCATTTCACCAAGCTCTTGGAGCCCAGGATGAGAGGAACCCAATTTTGCCACCCTGCAACATTTTCCATTTCCCCGTTTAAAATGCAGTTCCCTGGAGGAACACTCGCCACGATGTCCCTGCCTTTGCATGAAAGCCGTGTTTTCCCTTTGTTACTTACTATTTCTCTAGGTTGCTGAGCCAAAATGGCGAAGGTAGAGAGACGATCACATAAGCATTTCGTATGGGATGCATCGGTAAGCACAGTTTTACATCCCTGGGTGGACCACGTTCCCAAAGATTCGTTCCTGCAAAGGGGTGGGGTGGGGGGGAGATCGGGATAAATACACCTGACAGCCAAATCCGTAAAGAAGAAAATGCAGTTTAATGAAGAGAGTCGTCTACTGTAATTCCCGTACAGGAAAAAAAAAAATCTACTTGTTGTTGAGCAGGACGTAATTTAGATGCATCTCCAGCAATGCAAAGCGAGAGTGGGAACCGGCAGGCGGGCGGCGGTGCGGCGTGCGGGGAGCTGTCCAGCGCCGGCGGTGCTGAACCCGTGCGGGCTCTGGGCAGCCCTGCGCGAGGAGCGGCAGCGGCAGGGGCCGCGGCCGGGGCGCTGGCGGCCGCTTCCCAAGCTCATCGGATCGTTGCAAACACTCGGGATGTCAAGAGGCTTTTCATATTTTCATACCAGCTCTGACTCCAGGCCCATATTCCGGACCGCAAATGCAGGCTTTTAAGATGCGGATTTCTCTGAAAAGCCTGGCTTAAAAGGTTACATAGCTGGGGTTGGGTGATAGGATCTCCTCCGCGGCTGGTTGGGGATTTTTCCTCCCTTTAGAATAGCTGCTGTGAAAATTTCACCCTGGAAACGGGAAGCAGCGGCAGCGGCATCAGCTGGTTCCGACTCTCACTGCCTTTGCCTGGTTTCCAGGGGAGGGGTGGGCTTCAGACACCAGCTTCCCACTCCACGCTGCACTCAGCCCCACTCGCCGCGGAAACCCTAGACATTTCCCCCTGCACCCGCCGCTTTGCCCTGGGGCAGAGGCATTAAGCTAACCCCAAGTCCGCTAGGACATTTAGAAGAATAACCCCACCCCAAAGTCCAGTAGGAGGGGGGAAGAGGGCCTGGTTCAATCTTCTCTTTGGTGTAGCCATTTAAATGCTAAAGCATATGGTTTATTTCCCACCCCAGCAGAACAATAAAAATGGTATCAACCTACGTCTTCTTAGTGGGGGGAAAGGATGGGGGAGAACCCTTCCACCCCCAGCTGAACTACTCTACAGGAAGAGAGAAAAAGAAAAAAGAAAGCTATAGAGCTCAACCAATCAACTTTATTATCATTACACGTGTTCTGTTCCGAATGCACCAATTGCCACCTCCCAACCCCCAGGCATGGAAACTCTCCAGCCAGCAAACCTGTATGTGTGTGTGTGTGTTTAAATTTCAAACCAAGTTATTCTCTGTCAAAAATGACTCCAAAACTCGAAAAGAAAAACACATGGCTTGATGTTAATTTTGATATGGTACTTTTGATTTTGCTTCCTCCATCTCTGAATGCCTGAAGCTATTGGGTTAAATATGCATGCAGTCTATTTCAGAGAGATTTCAATGAAAGAGGCTTCTCTGTGACAGCTGAACTTCCAAGTTGAGCTACAGAATCATAATTCCCACTATCACTGTTTGGTATCTACCAACAATATCTTTTTAATGTTCATGATTTGATATCATTAATATTCATGATTCAACATACTCTTAATTGCAATTTCTTTTAATAAGGAATACACTGTATTTGGGGAGAGTTTGATGAAAAATATACCCAACTTCACCCGAATACTTCTAAGTATTAGCTATTTCAAAATTTGTCAGGTCTCTATTCTTCCTCATGATGGCAAGCAACCATGCCAAATTTTTAAAAAATCAGTTATTCATTAAATTGCAACAGTATTAAATTTCAGTTCTTCCTAACCACAGCAGCATGTCAATTTATTTCATTAACTGTCTGTCTCTTATCTTCTTGTGACAAACAGTTAAGGCCAAATGAAAAGCATTTATCTCCACTGATCAAAGTTTAAAGAAGAAAGATACACTTAAAAGAATCTGACATGTTTTAAAACATAACATCTACATTATTCATTTTGATGGAAGCTTTTCTTTAAGGCAGTATCTGAGCTTTCAAGATGGAGTCCAGTACTTAACGGTTCACATTATGTAGCTATGCCCAGTAAACCAATTCAACATCTCAAGAAGAAAAGGCTTTACTATAACTAAGACCTCATATGAGACAAAGTTACATATTTGTATTTTTGTAATGAGAGTTTATTACTCAAAATGGTGTTAGCATTACTAAATTTTGACTGTCAGATATAAAGTCAATATTCAATATAATGTTGCTAGATTCTGAAGATCGTGTAAATTTTACATGACATCTTCAGAAAAGTGGGTCAGTTTACTGTACTTTGTGTAATAATCGCATTGCTGACCTGGTTCAGCTTCGGGCAAAATGGGAGAGTAAGTAACATCGGGCTCCATGTTTTAGTCCTTCAGTCCTCCCAAGCATGAAATGCTTCCAGTCTCACGGGACCCTTTTCATGCATACCCTCCTGAGGCTATATCACCTCTGTCCTTATTTTTCTTCAGAACTACTATCCCTTTGTTGACTTTATCCAATTAACCTAAAGTACAATAATATATAAATGACTGAGTACAAATTAATGTGCTCTTCCTAGTTTAAAGAAAGATATAAAACACAACATAGTGCATCTGATTGAACACCAGAATTTGGAGCAGGTGGGTAAGAGAGAAGATCCTGACAGGTGAGAGGGATAACCATCAAGTTCTGTGTTTGGTCACTTCCAAGGGATGAGTAAGAAGTGTGATGCCATTCTGATGCCCAAATTGACTCCCCCCCCCATAAAACCCCTTGATATTTTTATGTTAGTTTCTCAACCACTAGCATACATATAACTATTATTACAAACTCTGTGGTATGTGTTGTCTGTATTTTCAAACTTTTCCTAGCTTATTTATACTGTACAAAAATTCTCTGAGAGCATGGCACATGTGTCTGATTGATTTCAAGGAAACCTTGTAAAGCAAACTGCTGTGTGGTAAAGCAAATGTGAAGCAAAACACCTTCCCCATTCTACACACAGCAAGGTTTTTAAACATGGTGACTATTACAGCAGCCACATTATTCTTCCAGTGTCATAGTTTTGCATACTAAAATAAATGGCATATCTGTGCATTATTCTTAGTTATGAAGTCTAGGTTGTCATTAACAGGGTGAACAAATACAAAAATTAAAGGTACAAGAATAACAGACTGATGTTATCAGAAGCAAACACAGAATGATGATATAGGCATACGCATTGTACTAAAAATCATAAATTTCCTTTCAACAGTGTTTTTTCTGGGCATTAAGTCATTTATTTCCAAAGAGTTTTCAAACATAACCATGCCTGCAGAAGTTCCAATACGACCAGCACATTCTTTGTTGGCTACACCCACATTCCCCACGTTTGCTGCTAGATGTCATCTGTTCCTCTTCTCCTACTTCCTGTACTACTGTATTAGGCTGATTGGTACAAGGAAAGAGTCTGCCTGTCTCAAGCACTCAAAAGCACATATCCAGAAACACAGAACTCTGTGAAAATATGAGATGCAAAACTTATTACTTTTAGCCTCAAGTATTTATTGGAGGCTTTTCCCAAAGTTCCTAGAAGTCTACCTGGTTTCTTTTTGGATCTATTTGGTTAAGTTTTTGGTTTCATGAAGTTTTAAACAATAAAGTCTGTGTCTATATTATATAATATGTAAAATTAAAGGGAAAAGTATGCGCTTACTCCAGTGAAAATCTGTTTAGCAAAACATTGATAACAAAAAATTATAGTGACCCATTTCAAAACTGTTTCAAAACATCATACTTTCAATCATACTTCAAGCAATCCACTCGCCTCGGCCTCCCAAAATGCTGGGATTACATACTGAGCCACCGAGCCCGGCCTCAATGGATCTTAATAGACTCATCTGTTTGCTTTTGGTCTTCAATCATCATTTGATGATGAACTCCCAAAGATTCAGCATCCTATGTGTTTATGTTCAATTCCACAGTGAAGCTACAGTCTTCACTAACCAGTCAATGTATATTTAGTGAGTGCTTTTCAAATGCCAGATGAGTAGAAGACACATAAAAAATTAAATAAATGTAGCTAGTTTCTTAGGGAAGCTGACGATCTGGTTGGAATAACTATATGCAATCCAAGAATATGTTTTCCGCCTAATT
>CAUYQG010056912.1:0-22101 GCA_963574415.1 Tarsius wallacei | reverse complement strand
CCTGAGCCCAGCAGGTCGAGGCTGTGGTGGCCATGAGTGTGCCACTGCACTCCAGCCTGGGTTACAGAGTGAGATTCCAACTCAAAAAAAAAAAAAAAAAAAAAGCCTGTCCCTTCTCCATTGATTTACCTTGGTGCCTTTGCTTAAAATCAATTGACCATAAATATAAGGATTTATTTCTCAACTCTCAGCTTTGCTCCATTGATCTATGTTTCTATCCCTATGCCAGTAACTTGTAGTTTTTTTTTTCTTTTTTTTTCTTTGCCCCAAAACTGGCCGGGTGGATCAGCAATGGTTTCAAGTTGAGAGGGAGAGAAGTCTTACCACTTGGAGGAGGCTTTTGCCCTGGCAGTGTATCGGTACCAGGCGTCACATGGAACCTGTAACCTTAAGCCTAGAGGAGCTAATGGCCGAAGGGTACTTGTTCTGACGCGCATATGGGTTTTGAAAGTCAGATAGTCATCTTTCTCTAGATGTTAGTGCAGAATATTCCAGAACTGAGGGAATACTGGCCATCTGTTTTCCTAGAGGCCTAAAGGTATAACATTATCTTAGTGAATTTTCCAAGGTCCAGGAATTGACCTACAGCCTTGGTGTCTCAGAAACCTGATTTTTGTCAGCACATTCACAAAAAGCTGAATCTGTTTATAGGGGCAGACACACTCACCAGGCTCACTAGATGGCTATATAAACCAGAATATCATTGCATTAGTTATAATGAAAAATATATATCATTAAAAGTAGAATATTCAGATCCTTATTCTTTGCCTATAGATGATCTGGCCTAATCAAGGCTGTATGATCAGTGTCACCAGAATAAGAGGTTTGCTTTTTCATGAGACACCTTAGCAGACAGCATGAAACTTGGGAAGGCATTGCTGTCCATGCCCCCGCCTCTATATAAAGTCTCTTTGAGGCTGTGGAAGCCACTGAGCTGGAGGAATGCAGTATCTAAGAGTCTCAGCTGAATGTCACTTGCTGCTTCCCCTTGAAACTTAGAGATTCATCTGTTGGTACAGCTCCCTCTGTCCTGGAAAAGCCCTGGCATTTTCTTTGCCTCCATGGCTGAACAGCCCCCTCTCGTGGACCCCATTTGCCCTTAGACATGTCAGGACATTTGCTCAGTTTTGCAGGCCTGGGAGCTGTTCTGACTCCTTCAGGTACCTCTCCCTACTTCTGCTCTGACCAATTCCATGTTGGTTTAATTTTCTTTCTTTTTTTAAACAAAAGAAAAAAGTATTGTCTACTGTAGCTGTAGCTATGTAACAGGAATCAGGATTGATCAATACAGCTGCCTACTGATGCCCTTGTCCAGGTTTGTTCCCTTCTGTCTGTTCTGCTCTCCTTGGTAACAGTCTCCTTTTTAGGCTGATGGCAAGGTACCTTCAGCACTTCCACATGTCAGGTTCTGTTGCCTCTGCCAGCAGGTTTTAGAGGAGAGGATTCTGCAGCCTGGCCCAGGGCCTTGGTGTTCACCTTTCCCGTTCACAAGACATAGACACAGGCGTGAGCAAGCTTGTTTGCCAGGGTCCCTGGGACCCTCAGGACCTGACTGTTTACTGTTCTATAGTTCTGTGTGGTACCGGCATCTACTTGGCTTCTGGTGAAGCCTCAGGAAGCTCCTTCTCATGGCAGAAGGCTAGGGGAGGTGGTGGCCTATCACAGGGCATGAGTGGGAGCAAGAGCTATGTTGGTTTAATTTTCAAGGGCAACCTTCTTTCTTTTATTTCTAAGTTCTTGGAGGTGGCTCTCTTTTGCTTTGATTTTGTAATAATTTGTCTTTTCAATTTGAGGTTGGTTTGGTAAATTTGACATGGATTTCCTAGGGGGAAATTTAATCACCGGCCAGAGAAGATTTGATTTCTTTCCTACTGTAATTATAGAGCAAATCACCATCAGGAGGCCCTCAAGCCTTTTTTTCCCACTGAATCTTTGAAATAGGTCTTCTTCCTCCCATTAGGGGATAAATAAATCATATCTGAGAACCATCCCCTGGCTTTCAGCAGCAGGTCCTGGGAAAATCTATTCCCAGCTCCCACGGTCTATGGAAAGGAAGAAGGAGCCTCTTGAGTATGGCCATAGGAGAGTCAGGCAAGCTCTGCTGTGAGTGGCTTGTGCTGCAGCCTCACTGGCATTCATGGAGACAGGCTCTGGTCCTGAGGGCCCAGCTGTTGTATCTGCTCTGAACCTCTGCAACTCTTGTGATAGGAGCAATTGAGATCAGCAAGTCTTAACCAAGGTCACTGAGAGCGCTTTGGGAGCTGTACTCAAGGGTCCTCTGCATTCTAGCCCAGCCCAGACACGTCCCTCTGTGCACTCCTGTGTGTAAACTCTCTTCTGGGAGCTTGCTTCCACATACTTGCCTGATAAGCTGTTGAGTGTCCTTCTCTCATCCGTTCCTTAGTCATCTGACTCACACCTGTCTTTATTTTTTTATTTTTTTTTTGAGTTGGAGTCTCACTCTGTCACCATGGCCACTGTAACCTCGATCTGCTGGGCTCAGGTGATCCTTCCGCCTCAGACTTCCAAGTAGCTGGAACTACAGGCACACACCACCATGCCAGGCTAATTTTTTGATTTATTGTAGAGATGAGGTCTCACCAAGTTGCCCAGGCTGGTCTCGAACCTGTGGGCTCAGGCAATTCTCTCACCTCGGCCTCTCAAAGTGCTGGAATTATAGGCGTAAGCCATCGTGCCTGGCCTGCCTGTCTTTTATTTATTTATTTATTTATTTTTTGAGTCGTTGTTTCACTCCATCGCCCAGGCTGGAGTGCCGTGGCTCACTCATGGCCACTCCAGGGTCGACCTGCTGGGCTCAGGCGATTCTTCCGCCTCAGCCTTCCAAGTAGCCAGAACTACAGGCGCGCGCTACCACGCCCAGCTAATTTTTGATTTATTGTAGAGATGAGGTCTCTCCAAGTTGCCCGGGCTGGTCTCAAACCCCTGGGTTCAGGTAATCCTCTCGCCTCGGCCCTCCACAGTGCTGAGGTTACAGGCTTGAACCATTGTGTCCGGCCCACACCTGTCTTTTAGAATTTAAAAAAAATACATAGATCTCCATTTTCTTCAGAGAATGTAGAAACCAAATTATGAGTTCCCTTTTGGAGCAGTACAATCTAAAATGGAAACTACGAAATTCTCTTTAAGTAGTTTGTACAGCAAAGGGCATCTATTAAGAGAAACCTCAGCCAGGTGAGATGGCTCAGGCCTGTAATCCTAGCACTTTGGGGGACTGAGGTGAGAGGATTGCCTGAGCCCTCAAGTTTGAGACCAGCCTGGGCAACATGGTGAGACCTTGTCTTTATAATAAATAAAAAAATTAGCCGGGCGTGGTAGCGCACACCTGTAGTTCTGGCTACTTGGAAGACTGAGGCGGAAGGATCGCCAGAGCCCAGCAGGTCAGGTCAACACTGGGGTGGCCATGAGCATGCCACTGCACTCTAGCCTGGGCTATGGATAGAGACTCCAATTCCAAAAAAAAAAAAGAAGCTTCAAATGTAGGCTATAGAAAAGAGAATCTGCCCACTAACCAGACAGGTTGAGATAAAACTAAAATTTGACTCTCAAGGCCAAGTATGTCATTGTTCCATTCAGTCTAAAAAAGACGTGGACTTTCTTGATGTCCAGTTTACATTTTAAGACAACAATATCTATAATGTAGCTTCTACTGCTAGGCTTTAGCAGATTGCTTGAGGTCATGAAACATGCTTTTGAGGAAATATAAGCTCATGAACTCTGTACCTGTTATTTTTCATGGAAGGTGTAGATGCCATCAACAGTGTATTCATTCCTTCCCTCCTCTTCTATTTGTTCTCCATAAAACTATAAAAAGCCAGGACTGCTTCTGGGTTTGAGATGCCTGCTATGATTCATTATCTTTTACGGGCAAAAAACAGTTCATAAGACAAATTATGAAGAAATTAAAGAGCTTCTGATAGTTTCAGAAATGTAGACATGACATAAATGTAGTTCATGAGTTTGTCTTGGCATCCATTCTTGCCAACTGCAGCCTCCTTTCTTCCTTGACCTTCTCAACGTACAGGGGAACAGCTGACTGACCGTCACTGTGTAATATTTCAAACCTTCATTAGCATTCTAGATTTTGGCCTTGTCCCCTTTTCCCCCAGATGTCATTAAAGCTGTCAGTGCCGTTCCTGTGTATGAGAAAGAGGGGACTCTCTGGCCTAGGGTGGCCATCTTTTCCTCAGTGGCACCCAGAGTCCTCCATGGGGTGAGGCTCAGCAGCCTGGAGATTGTGGACCTGGAGTCCCTGAAGACCGCGTACACCTCAGGTACTGTAGCAGCTCTCCCCAGCCAACACCCACCTCCCAGCCCAACTCAGCCATGCTCAAAACATAGTTCAGCCCTCGTGCCAGGTATTGGGGAAACACAGTGAATAAGAGGTGAGCCAAGGGCTCCTGCTTTGTGGGGGGAAAGAGGCAGTCCCAGGGCCGAGCATCTACCCAGCAGAGCAGACAATGGCGAGATGAGTGGGAGGGGGAGATGTACTTCATTCTGCCTGGGTGGGACAGGACTTGTGACCAGCTAGCCCTGCCAGATTGCCAGACCCATCTGACTCCAGCAGCTTTTCTCCTGTGACCTTGGTCTTCCAGGTGTCGGTGACAGTGAGGAGCTGAGTAGCCTGCAGGTCCTAGATGCAGATACCTTTGCCTTCTGCTGCACCTCGGGCCGGCTGGGGCTTGTTGACACCCGCCAGAAGTGGGCACCATTGGAGAGTTGCAGCCCCAACCCTGGGTCTGGTGGACAGAGATGGTGTGCAGAAGTTGGAGACAAGGGCCAGGGTCTTGGGTCCAGCATCGCCAGCCTTGGCTCAAATGGGCAGCTCCGTCTCCTTGACCCCCGGAATCTCTGCCATCCTGTGAGCTCAGTCCAGTGCCCAGTGTCCATGCCTAGCCCCAACCCAGAGCTACTGAGAGTGACTTGGGCCCCAGCCCTGGACAACTGCTTGGCCATCTCAGGTACTGCAAAGTGGGGTTTTGTGTCTGCTATTTGATCTCTTTTGCAGGGGACCATAGGGAGCTCAGGTAATAATCTGACAGTAATAAATCTGACCCCAGAGGTTAAAGTTGTCACAGGGAAGTTCCAAATGAACTCTCCAGGTTCTTCAGTGGCAGACCCTACCTGCACTGGCAGCAGGCCTTTCCTAGTCTATCAGGAATTCAGGTCTGAGGTTGGTCAAGAGGCCTGCAGAGAGTAAGGTGCTGGGACAGCTGTGGGCCTATTCTAGGAATAAGAGGCTTCTCAGCTTGCTTGCTTTTCAAGTCGAGCAAGCCAGCTAGATCTGCAGGCTGCTGGGTCTTGTCTGGTAGGTGTCTGGTTGCCTCGGGGTACTAAGGAGGCTATCTCAAAGGCAGCGGGAAGGGCCCATCAACAGGGGAAGGGGTTGAAAGAGTCACCGAGAGAGCAAGGAAGGATCACTGGAAGTGCTAGGACAGAAAAGAACCCAGTGCAGGAATTGGCTCTTTAGTGACAGGAAGACAGCAGGAGGGGTGGAGTGTGCATGTCACTAGATCATACAGGGACTGGATGGCACTCCTCTTGAGAGGCTTCTGTTTCCCTCATTAAGTAGGAGACAAGGCCATCTGCTAAGAGGGACTGGAGCAGGGGATTGGAATTTAGGGCAAGTTGAGAAGATTTGATAAAGTCTCTTAAGTCACTTTCCTGGGGAAGATATTAGTACCTATTTCATACTGTTGGGAGGATTAAAAGACAGATTGTTTGTCCAGACAAGACCCAGCAGCCTGCGGATCTAGCTGGCTTGCTCGACTTGAAAAGCAAGCAAGCTGAGAAGCCTTTTATTCCTAGTACAGCCTTCAAGGCTGGCATATATAGCCTTCAGGGCTGGCATATAATAGATGGACAACAGATGCCCTGGTTACAGGTCCCAGGAGTCATCAGATGCCAACACCAAGAGCAGATGTTGCATGCCCTTTGGTTAGCCTTGAAGTGTCTTGATTCTTTGTCCTAAAGCCTGTTCTGGTGCCATAGAGCAAATTATACAGAGTATTTTAGGGATTCAGTGTCAACCCTCTTCTCTCTGTTCCCAGGTTTTGATGGAACCATCCAGGTCTATGATGCTACGTCTTGGGGTGGAATAGGGAGCCAAGTAGAACCTCTCTTCGTTCACAGAGGTCACGTCTTCCTAGATGGAAATGGGATAGACACTGCCCCGCTGGTCACCACCCACACCTGGCACCCCTGCAAACCAAGGACTTTGTTGTCAGCAACAAGCAATGCCTCTCTGCACGTGTGGGACTGGGTGGACCCTCGTGCCTCCCGCTGACACCGGTGTCTGTCCAGGCCTTTAGAAAGAGGAGGAACTGCTGGATCAGCAAAGGTACTGACATAGGACTCGAGTGACCCAGGCCCTCGGTACCAGCACTGTGGCCTTGGGCAAGTCACCCAGCCCCACTTAGCGCCAGTTTCCTTATCTGCAAAACAAGGATAGTAATAACTACCTTGCAGGGTTGCTGGGAAAGGTAGAAGTCATATGTGGCACATGTTAGATTTGGTGACTGCTGTTATATCTGGGAGCCCCATTTCCCCAAGTGTAAGGTGGCTGTGTTTTGTCCCTGCCTTCTTCACCGCGTCCATAGTGAGAATTAGAAGAGCTAATGATTGTAAATGGACTTTGTGAACCTTTTTACAGAAGAAAAAAATGTGTAAGGGCCCTAAAAATGAAAAAATGCCGATCCCAGTAGCAGTTAAGAAAATACCAGTTAGCCGGGCTCAGTGGCTCAGCCTGTAATCCTGCGCTTTGGGAGGCTGAGGTGAGTGGATTGCCTGAGCCCGCGGGTTCGAGACCTGCCTGGGCAACTTGGCGAGACCTCATCTCTACAATAAATCAAAAAATTAGCCGGGTTTGGTAGCGCGCACCTGTAGTTCCGGCTACTCGGCAGGCTGAGGCAGAAGGATCACCGGAGCCCAGCAGGTCGAGGCTGCGGTGGCCGGGAGCGGCCACTGCACTCCAGTCTGGGCGACAGAGTGAGACTCCAACTCAAAAAAAAAAAAAAGAAAAAGAAAATACCAGTTAAGACAAGATTATGCCATTTTTGCCTACCAAGTTGCCGAATGTACCATTATACAGCTTGTATAAAAATTATTGTTCTGTTGACCTTTGACCTTTTGCCAGTCTGATAAATGAAAAATCATCACTTGTTGCTTTAGTTTTTTTTTTATGTATGAGGTGGAGCTGTTCATGTATATAAAAGTTTTGGGGCACGTATTTTTTTTTCTGAGTCAGAGTCTCACTCTGTCATCGAGGCTGGAGTGCCGTGGCATGCTCAGGGCCACTGCAATCTCAACCTGCTGGGCTTAGGTGATCCTTCCACCTCAGCCTTCCAAGTAGCTGGAATACAGATACATGCCAACACGCCCGGCCAGTTTTTGTGATTTATTGTAGAGACAAGGTCTTGCCAAGTTGCCCAGGCTGGTCTCGAACCCCCAGGCTCAGGCAATCCTCCTGCCTTGACCTCCCAAAGTGCTGGGATTATAGGTTGAGCTACCGCGCCCGGCCTCACCTCAGCCTTTCAAGTAGCTGGAATTACAGACATTCGCCACCATGCCCAGCTAAGTTTTTGATTTATTGTAGAGACAAGGTCTCACCATGTTGCCCAGGCTGGTCTTGAACCCATGGGCTCAGGCAATCCTCTCACCTCCGCCTCCCAAAGTGCTGGTATTACAGGCATGAGCCACCACGCCCAGCTAGGGGCAGGTATTCTTAAAGATGGTAATAGCCACGGTGACTAAATAGGCAATGTCATCCAGAGTCACCTGCAGTGCTGGGAGTTCAAGCAGAGATGGCCACCCACCTCTCAGGCGGTTCTCACTGGAAGGAACATGGCTTTCACCAGCACTGTGATTTCCCATACCTGTCTTCCAAGGTGACTAGGCCCAAGGGACATTTCCTTTTGGTGGCCCTATAAACAGTTCCTTTAGAGGGCCCATAGCAAATATTAAAGTGCACCTGCAATCTCATTAGATGTAATTTCTTACTTATTTTTACTTATTAAAGGATTTTCAGCAATTTTACTTTTGAAATTATTTGATTATTCATCACAATTTAGTCTTTGATTTGCTTAAAAATAACACTATTTAGATACAATTCATATATCACATAATTCACCCATTTCAACAGTTCCATGGGGTTTTTGTTTTTGTCTTGGTATATTACATTAATTGTTTTAACTCTGGTAAAAATATATAACAAAATTTATCATTTTAACCATGGCTAAGTGTTCAATTTCGTGGCATTAATTATATTCACAATGTTGTACAACCATCACCATTATATTTCCCAAAACTCTTTACCCCAAACAGAGGATCATGCCACTGCACTCTAGCCTGGGTGACAGAGTGAGACTCTCAACTCAAAAAGCATAAATAAAAAAGTAAAAAAATTAGGTGTGGTGGCATTCACCTGTAGCCCCACGTACTCAGGAGGCTGAGGCAGAAGAATTACCTGAACCCAAGAAGTTGAGGCTGCTGTGAGCCGTGATTGTGCTACTGCAGTCCAACCTGGGCAAGAGTGAGACTCTGACTCAAAAAATAAGAGCCTTCACAAGTCAGATGTGGTGGCACATGCCTGTAGTCCCAGCTACTCAGGAAGCTCATTTGAGCCCAGGAGTTTACATCTAGCCCAGGCAACACAGCGAGACCTCCTCTCTTAAAGACCCTGCAGAGCTTTGCTTATTCAGGTATGGCATAGACAAAAAAGGAAGTCAAAACACTTTTGAGCAAGATAATGGGTGACTATACTATTACACTTTTTTTTTTTTGAGTCAGAGTCTCTGTCGCCCAGGCTGGAGTGCAGTGACATGCCTATGACTGCCACAACCTCAACCTGCTGGGCTCAGGCGATCCTTTCAGCTCAGCCTTCCAAGTAACTGGAACCACAGGCGTGCACCACTATACCAGGCTAATTTTTGATTTGTTGTAGAGATGAGGTCTCGCCAAGTTGTCCAGGTTGGTGTCAACCCCCTGGGCTCAGGCAATCCTCTTGCCTCTGCCTCCCAAAGTGCTGGGATTACAGGCATGAGCCCCTGCACCCAGCCAATGACTGTACTTTCAAATCAAAATTAAGACACTATAAAAATCACATTACATTGTGATTCACTGGGAAACATCTCTATGTAACTATCAAACCACAGTTCACTGTTGTAAATATCCTGTTTGGGGTACTATCAGCAGGTATTATTTAATGCAGTTGTCTAACGTCACATTGCTCTTAGGATTGTAAAATACTTATGAAATACAATCTTCAGCTCAATTTTCCTATTATTTCACTAAGGGGAAAAATACATGTAAGATGAAGCTGAATAAATATTATATTTGAATCTTCTTGTTCCATTCCAAAGTGTGATGGCAGACACTGAAAGGGAGTCTGGTGATTTCCAATGTCTATACTGCAGAGCCACCTCAGTTATTGTTAAGATGAATTTTCATCGAAATAATTTCTCAGTCAAAAAGTAAAATAGTTTAAAACAATCCATATCAGATTTATTTCCTGACCTTGCAAAAAAATCCTAAACTCAAACTTCTGGAATACTTTGAAAACTGCCTCCAACAACAGGCTCTTAGAAAAGTCTCTTCAATGGCAGCAAAGTGACATCCTTTGAAGGGCTTCTATTTTTGGAAAGAAGAAATTGGGCAGAGCCAGCCTCAGGGATAAGACAGATGCCCAGGCTACATAAGATGCTCCTTCTGTCAGCATTTATTAAGCCCTTCCCACATCCAAGACACTAACCATGTAGAAATACATAAATGCGAGGCCATCTAAGGTATTTTGAAGACAATCCTTAAAGAAAAACAAGAATGTCTTGAATAAAGAAGTATTTTGAAATAAAGAAATGTCTTAAATTTTTAAAAAAGCAAGAAAGTCTTTAATAATGGCAACATTTAAAGTCCACAGACCATCAAATGACTACTTTTGACAGACATTTATTTGGTTTTTTTGGGTTTTTTTAAAAAGACTCATGACTTAATAATCATGTTTTATAAATCTAATTAGGTACAATCATACTGTGTATAGACTATGCTTTATTTTATAATTAATGGGTTTCTGGGAAATTGTGGGAACATATTTAAAAATCACACACAAAGGGAACTATTTTAAGGAGAAACTGTGTTCTGTTTCAGAGCCCCATTTGTTCTGTATGCCAGAGTCCTTCTAGGGATTCTGCTCTTACAGGGAGGCCCTCATCTGTGGAAACCTGCTGGCCTGCACATGGCCTCCCCTGCAGGACCTGGAGACCCCAACCCTGAGGAGACCTGAGTATAGACAGGAATGAGTGGGCTCATCAGAGGCTGGTGAGAGAGGCAGTCCTCCAAATAGGAGACTTCTGAATGCCATGACTCTTAGTTATTGCTCTAGACATGTTCACACACAGAAAAAGCTTTACCCACTTCACTGTCCAGACCCAGCCTCACATTTTCAGAATACAGTATGAGCTGGCCATTTAGAGGAATTCTGTCACACAGAAATTCCATTTAGGTCAAATCATGAAATTGCTGGTTTTGTAGATCAAACATGTCAATCTCGTAGGGTTCAACCCAGTGTGTTGACCGGAGGAGTAGATTATGGCTTAGAAAACCAGCCTCTAGTGCTGAACTCTTCTTTTCCCTCTTCCAAATAATATAATAGAGTATATTATATTCTATTATACTCAAATAACTCCATGTTAATCCTCAAAAAAAGAATTTGGGAAAATGTAGAAAATGTTCTGAGCCCCAGTGGGAGAACAATGGAAGACCTTTAAAATTTTATTTAGCTAATAAGCCCTTATGCCAGTGCTTAGGAGAAACAGCCCAGACATTGCTGCCTCCATGGTTGACCCAGCCATCAACGCCACAAGTGCAGGAGGGGAGAGCCATTTCCATCCTTGAAAGATCTCTAAGAATCACACCCTGTTACCAAGCTGTGAAAGTTAATAAGGCACAGACTCACAGTGAAGACACACTGAGAGGGTGAAATAGTCAAATTCAGAATTAGTCTCTGAATGCTCTGGAAATTGGCTTCTATTTCAACACATGGATAAGGAAGCCCTGAGAGGATTTCATAAGCCAACTGAGCATTTAGTGAGAAACAAGATAAGGTCTGTTGAACTAGGATCTAAATGCTCTCTCTCCATCTCCTGTGGTGAAGAATCAAGGGCAAGACAAACCCCTTCTGGGATAGATTCTCTAGTGTCTCCACACTTGATGCTTTAAAAGACATTTCTCTTACATTTGGGGAACCTTTAGAGTCTCTCTCCCACATGGGTTCTTCGATGTACACTAAAATGTGAACTATTATTGAATCACCTCCCACATTCACTGCATTTGTAGAGTTTTTCCCCTTTGTGGATTCTTTGGTATATGAGACTTGAACTCTGACTGAAGCTTTTTTCACACTCCCCGCATGTATAGGGTCTCTCTCCAGTGTGAATTCGCCGGTGGGTAATGAGATTTGAGCAGTCACTGAAGCTTTTCCCACATTCGAGACATTCATAGGGTTTCTCTCCTGTGTGGATCCTTTGGTGGCTGGTGAGGGTGGAACTCTTACTGAACTTTTTCCCACTTTGGGCACTGATAGGGATTTTCACTAGTGTGTGTTCCCCAGTGTGCACTGAAGTGCGAGTTATTGATGAAACTTTTTCCACACTCGCTACACTTATGGGGTTTCTCTCCTGTATGGATTCTCTGGTGCATAATAAGGCTTGAGCTCTGGCTGAAGCTTTTCCAGCACACTCCACATTTATAGGGCTTTTCCCCTGTGTGGATCCTCTGGTGTGCTGTGAGGTTAGAATGATCACTGAAGCCTTTCCCACATTCAAGGCATTTGTAGGGCTTCTCCCGGTATGGATTCTTTGATGGAATACCAGGTGTGAGCTTCTGCCAAAATTTTTCCCACAATGGCCAGCCACATTTATAAAGTTTCTTTTCTCCAATGTGGGCTAATCTGTGGACAGCTAAGTGAGCTCTGGCTGAAATTTTTTCCACACTCACAGCACATACTGGGTTTTTCTCCTACAAAGGTTGTGTGAGGACCTATGAATTTACCTAAGTCTCTTTCTGGAAGAGAGAGTACTCTTGACCATCTTTTAGTGCTATTTCCCATTGCTTTTCTGTCCCATATCCATTTCCCCAGTCTTTCCTCCAATTAAGGTATTGGGAAACATCCATTTTGGATCGTTCTAATAATGCCCCAGGTAGTTCTTCTTCCTCTGATACCTTCTGGCTTGAATTCTCTCCATTTTCAGTCCTTATTTCAAGATCTGAAAGAATGAAATGAAACTCAAATGTAACCTATTTTCTGAATTCAGATGAATGGAAACTATGTGAAAGAGGTCCTCACTGGATGCTTAAAAGCAAGTTATTTATGGTGATAGGACATAGTCAACTTTCCACGAGCCAGGAACAAATTTACTGGAATGTGGCTGACCCATAGTTAAGACCAGCAGACATGCACATCCCCAGCTCCTAAACAAAAGGTCATATACAGAAAGGCTGGGAAGGAGGAAGGCAGGCTCTAGGCCACTCCTCTTCAGTCAGAGTGGCTCAACGCTCCTCAGAGGCTCTGTCCCACACTCAGTCCCTCCTCTCTGCCAACCACTTACGGACTGGCAATTAACACTAAATGGCCTCCTTTCTCTTCCTGATGCTGCCCTCAGGTAGTGTGACATTCCGTAGAGTAACTCTCCTAGCCTTTCTCTATCCCCTTACTTTTAAGTGGGAGAAATGACTTCTTAGATTAATGAGGAGCTGAGAATATAAGGTTTAAAGGCTCTGTCCCTGCAGGGTTGTCCAAGGGCTGCCTGTGATGACTGGGTGGGTCAATCTGCTCAATTCTTGGGTTCAGTATTAGGAAGTCCACTGTGGTAACATACCTAAGTCATGTTCAACAGCCCTCCCTACCAGTTATAAACCTGCCATTTTGATCTCACCGTCTAACTCTTATGTCTCTGTCTCTCTCAGTTGGTCTGAAATCTGGGCAGGGGAAGAATACTGTTTATCAGATCCTCTAAAATTCCAACAAAATGACAGCTCACCAGGGAGGGGAGCTCATCTAAACCATGCTTCCAATAACCTAAGATTGACTACAGTTTCAATTTGGAGTTTTCCATGCTCACTTTTTCTATTAACCTTGTTAAGTAATAATTAGTTGTAGTTAAAATTCAGATAGAAATTTAAGGAAAAAAATCATAAACACTCATAATTCAGTTATATCCTTTTCAAAGGTAACTAAGGTTCAAACTTAGGGGAACAGGCCTTCCTGGGTGCCACCCACTTCTCTGCTCTTTTCTCAACTCCTGTGCATTCAGCACCACAGAACAATAAATTGGGAATGCTAAGGGCCTGGGCTCCTCTTCTAGTCTGTGCCTAGTGCAGGCCTGCCCAGGTGTGGAATTCCAGAGCTGACCTTGTTGCTGGAATACTGGCTTCCACTCATTTCTCACTTGCACGGGGAGTGTTCTGAGTCTCCTTGAAGCCCCAGAGATGACCATGCTGAAGCTCTTCCCTTTTCTGCAGCTTGGTGACCCCATCGTGTTGGGGAACTGGAAGTTCTGCTCAAGAAAAAGCAAGAAGAGACATGGAGTTACATCACTTACTTTCTGTTCTTACATGAGGAAGTGGCAGATGAAATGAGAATGAAAGCACCTCTAGGAAGGTCTAGTTTTCAGAAGAAAAAACTTAAGTCAATGGGAAATATTTTCCCTTTTACTCCTTTGAGGAGTATGGGACAACATACTTATCTATTTTAGTAATTATAATGATGATGACAATGAAAACTAACATTTGCAAAGTGCTAATAATGTGTCAGGCTCCCCTTAACACCCCAGTGAGGTAGTGCCCATTCCAATGTCCATTTTCCAGATGAGAAAATGCAGGCTCAGGGTTAACCAGCTTGCAAAAGAATGTATTAAAGTGGAAGACTGTTGTATCTAATACAGGCAGTTTACACCAATGAGGCACTTATTTATTTTTCAGTTGGTGTTTCACTCTGTCGCCCACGCTGTAGTGCAGTGGCACGATTACGGCTCACTACAGCCTTTACCTCCTGGACTCAAAGCGATTCTCCCCCCTCAGACTTCTGAGTAACTGGGACTACAGGCACATGCCATCATGACCAGGTGCATTTTTTAAAATGTTTTTTGTAGAGACAAGGTCTCACTATGTTGCCTAGGTTGGTCTCAAACTCCTGGGCTCAAGCAATCCTCTCATCTTGGCCTACCAAAGTACTGGAACTATAGGCATGAGCTACCACACCTTGCCCTATTAGGTACTTTAGATGCAAACAAATGACTGAAAGTTTAAGTAACTCCAAACTTTCTTTCCTCTGTTTCTATAATATTGCTACTAAGAGCAGGCAGAGAGACTCCTGTGTTACAGAGCAGAGCAAGAGTCTCGAGATGGCTTTTGTAAGCCACCCTGAGCTACTGGTTCAGTGAAGGGTTGAGTCAAGCAGTATTTAAAGGGAGGAACTAAACAGTGTTTCCCCAAAGTTTTCACCAATTTTCCCCTGATGAGGCCATTCCAGATACAAATCAGTCACAGCAGAGCCAGCATAATAATTCTGTCTCCCTGGCCGGGCTCGGTGGCTCAGCCTGTAATCTCAGCACTTTGGGAGGCTGAAGCGAGTGAATTGCCTGAGCCCACAGGTCCGAGATCAGCCCAGGCAACTTGGTGAGACCTCGCCTCTACAATAAATACAAAAACTAGCCAGGCATGGTAGCATGTACCTGTAGTTCCAGCTACTTGGAAGGCTGAGGCTGAAGGATCACCCGAGGCCAGCAGGTTGAGGCTGCGGTGGTCATGAGCGTGCCAAGGCACTCCAGCCTGGGCAACAGAGTAAGACTCCAACGCAAAAAAAAACAACAACTGTGTCTCCCTAATGATTCCCGCAGGACTCCATCTTGCCCACTGCTCTGAGGTACACTGGAGAGGAGAGCTTATTATTGGCATTCTCCCTCAAAGCCTAGGGACCAAGGCTTCTGGGCTCCATTTAGGACTCCTTTACCATTTCATTACCATCCCCAATCACACTTTCTGGTGCATCTTGGTTCTCTTTTGTGTTCTCTCTGTTCCAAAGAAGGTCTCCTGCCACTTCTAAGGCATCAAAGGTGTTGGCAAGGGCCCAGGGACTCATCAGAGCATCCATTTCATCATAGAAGGCACAGGTGCCTGGCGTGTAGGTGCTCCTGGCTTTGCAATAGTTGGTCTACAGGTAGCGACATTGCTCCAGGGTTCGCAAGAAGCCATGTTCTCGCAGCCACTCAGCCACAATCCAGTATACCTGGCGGTTCTGGTGGCAGGTGCGGAGCTTCTCATGGACCCAGGACTCACTGAGAATTCCCAGAAAAATCTTGGTTTCTTCATAGCTCCAGTGCACCCCTGCCACTTTCTCATCCTCCAGGCCCTGCCACTCCAGCTCATCCCAGGTCTTGGCTTTTCTCCAAGTTTGCACCTGGCCAGGCTTGAGTGTGGTCACCCCCTGCCCCCTACAGACAGTCTCTCACACTCTCCTTCTCTCTGGAGTGTTGAAGATCTGGGCTCTGTGGCTTTTCATCCTGTTCCACATGGGAGCTCACACTGGGCTTATGGATTGGAAAATCTGTTTGCAGGGAGACAAACAGAAGATGTAATGGTTTGGTGAATCTAATCTCAACCATTTGATAAGCCAGGGAGAGGAGATAGTAATTTTTTCTTAAAGTCTAGGGGGATTCTTGGTAAAGCTCAGTGAAAATAATATTAAGGACTGTGAAGAAATAATAAGAAAAAAATTCAGGCCCAAATCCATAACTATGTATATCCATGTTCATCTATCTTGTAACAAATAAAATTCAGGTACATACCTAAACCGACCATCTCTCTAAGATGAGCTTTCAATCTAATTTCCTTTCTAGGCTAAACAATCTCATCGTTGGCCAGGCATGGTGGTTCATGCCTGTATTCCTAAATGCTTTGGGAGGCTGAGGTGCAAGGATCACTTGAGGCCAGGAGTTTGTGACCAACCTGAGCAATACAGTAAGACCTAGTCTCTACAAAAAAATTTTTTTAAATTAGCTGGGCATGGCGGCATGTGCCTGTAGTCCTAGCTACTCAGGAGGCTGAGGCAGGAGGATTGTTTTAACCCAGGATTTGAAGGTTGCAGTGAGGTATGACTGTGCCACTGCATTCCAGCCTGGGTGACAGTGAGTCCAGAAAGAAAGAAAAAGAGAGAGAGAGAGAGAGAGAGAGAGAGAGAGAGAGAGATGGAGAGAGAGGGAGGGAGGGAAGGGAAGGAAGGGAAGGAAGAAAAGTAAAGGAAGAAATAAAATTCATCCTTGGTGACACTGATTATGGTATTAGATTTCTATTATTTCTTTCAAGAGAGACTGAAGGAAGGAGTGGATTTGAAAAATTCAACCCTAAAATGGTCAGGAGTAGTGAATACTACAGAAACTCCACAGCTAATTTTGACTGTAAAGGAAAAAGGCATTCTTACCTAGTGAGAGCCCATTTCCAGAATCCTGCCAAGTTACTTCTAGGTGGTTCTTCTGTCCAGGTTCCTGTTGCCTCTGTGCCTCCTGGGAGATATACATGGCTACTTCACCAAATGTCACTAGCTCCTGAAGAAACTTAACACCCTTTCTCAAAACACATGGTCCTGGAACAAAATGCCTCTATAATGCCTGAGTCAGAGGGCAAGTGACAAAACAGACTTAGAAGAAACTAAAAGTTGAGTTATCTTTGGCTTGTAAATGCAATCAAGGAGAAAGGAGGGAGCAAGAGGTGAGAAAGAAAAGAAGAAACAAGCTGCCATTTCCTGAACACCTATGTACTGAGCCAGAAGTTTTTCATGCTTGCTCAGAGTTACACAGTTGTGCAGGGTATGATGCTGGGATTTGAACTCGGGGCTATCTGACTCTGAAGCTTTTGGTATTTGTTTTTCTCCTACTACTCAACACTGCATGCCATGAGAGAAAACTCCAGAAAAAGGATGAAGGAAGTAACTAGTACCTTAAGGCATGCAAACATATCAGTATAATCTAACAATTTCCGGGTCGAAGAAAAGAGTTTTATCACTATTCCCTGTTACTACAGCTGCAGCACTGCCTAATACAGATAAGGGATTTGGGCAACCTCTTGCAGGCTGATGACATTTTGGAGGCTAAATTGTGAAGGTGCTGGGCCTCCCTGCTGGGTAAAATTCCTTTTGGGATTTTTGAGCAGTGAGAAGGCAGGATGCAGAGAGCCCCACTAAGGTAGTAAAAGGTGATCTGAGTAAGAGTAAGAAAAGAGTCTGACTCACCTGGGAGCTGCTCGTCTTCCCCTGGTCACCACGGCTCTTTTCTGAAGAAATGTGCAGAGCCCGAGTATCAGGCAGGGCTGGAGGAAGAGAAGGAGTCATTAGAGTACATGGTTCTCAACTTCTCTTGGACTTTCTCCTTTTCTCAGCAGCTGTTCTGTCCTATTAAAGGAGGAGTGGTGAAAACCAAATGATACATTTCCAAGATGAGAGTCTAGATGTTCCCTTCCATATTCACCCAGGTACTGTCAGGTGTTATGCTTTTGTTTTTGTTTTGATAACATACTTGAGTCATCTGAATTGGTCTGGGGACACTTAACTGTGTAAGGATTACTGTATTCTAGTTTTACCCTATCTTGCCCCCTTCCCACCAACCAAACCTGAAATCCATCTCTACCTATAACCTACCTGTCATCTCTCACGTAAAGAAAGGTGCCATGGGCCCACCTATGTTGTTTTACAAACATGCCAACCAAGGTCCTTCCTTCCTCTGGAGGCACCTATTTAGAGTCTCACAGATTCACACGGTCAGCCTCAGTCTACATGCCATGTCACCAAGTGGAAGGGGGTGGTACCACTGTCTGCATGTGGAGAGTACTTCTCTGCCCCCCACAGAAGGCCCCTCCCTTCTCCCCACACTGCTCTTTCTTACCGCTCTTGTGGAAGGTTTGGAGTTCTACTTGGGGGCTGCAGTTCAACTGTTCCTCTGGTTCTGGCTGTGAGTTCTTCACCACTGCCTGGAACAGACACACAGATTCTGTCTGTGCTAGTTTTAGATGAATGTTTAGAGGACTCAGTAGTGATCCTGAGGGTGCCTTCTTCTCTGAGAGCATACCTATCCATATTTAAGGATTGGAAGTGGTCAAAATTCTGTAGGAACTAAAACTTAAACATCCCAAGACACAAAGAAGCAAAGGAGAAAGCTGGTTTTACGCAAGTCCCTGCAGTAGCAGTAAAGAGTGTGGATGGGCCAGGTACAGAGGCTGATGCCTGTAATCCCAGCACTTTGGAAGGCTGAGGCAGGAGGATTGCTTGAGCCCAGGAGTTCCAGAACAGCCTGGGCAACAGAGCAAAACCTCATCTCTACAAAATATTAAAAAATTAGCCAGGTGTGGTGGCATGCACCTGTAATCCCAGCTACTCAGGATGTTGAGGTGGAAGGATGGCCTAAGCCCAGGAGGTTGAGACTGCCATGAGCAGTGATCATCGTGATCACGCCACTGCATTCCAGTCTAGGCAACCCTGACTCAGATAAATAAATAAATAAATAAGAGTATGAGCCGGGCTCAGTGGCTCAGACTGTAATCCCACGCCTTTGGGAGGCTGAGGTGAGTGGATTGTCTGAGCCCGTGGGTTCGAGACCCGCCTGGGCAACTTGGCGAGACCTCATCTCTACAATAAATCAAAAATTAGCTGGGCGTGGTAGCGCGTGCCTGTAGTTCCAGCTACTGGAAGGCTGAGGCGGGAGGATCGCCGGAGCCCAGCAGCTCGAGGCTGCGGTGGCCGGGAGTGGCCACCGCACTCCGGTCTGGGCGACAGAGTGAGACTCCAACTAAAAAAAAAAAAAAAAAAACAAACAAACAAAAAGAGTATGGACTAGGGAAGTCTTCATGGAGATAAGGCCTAGAACTCACCCACGGCAACCTGGACCCAGGTCTCCTGGGGCCATTCCTACCTGCCCTGCCAACCCCTAGGCAAAACACAGAGGACCAACCAATAACTCAGCTATTTTGCAATAGGGTCAGTAATGTCAACAAAGACCACTGAAGTCCCTAGCCTTCTGGCAGGTGGCTGCACAATGAGAGTTGCTCTCCAAAAAGAGATCCCTGTCAGATGTGCTCCTCCTTGGTCAGAGTGACACTCAAGCCATTTTATGCAATGTTCTCATTTAATGGCAGAAACCAACACTCAGAGCAGTCAGTGTTGTGCACTTTCTGAAGAGTCAGCCAGAAACCAGAAAGAAAGTAGCGGCTACCAGACCACGAAATAAGCACATTCCAGTTTAACACAAATAGCAAAGTACTACACACCACCCACACTGCCGGCAACTCAAGGTGACTCTGTCTCTCACATTCCTCTATTTTTATAACACAGAACTAATTCTCATATCTCACCTGCAGGCCCTGTCTTCCAGGTGCTTTCTGCAAGTCTTCCACCAGGGCCACTGCTTCCTCTCCACTCTCTGGATGCTGTTGTCTAACCCAGATCTGGATCTCCCGGGGAAGGACAGTCAGGAACTGTTCAAGGACTGGCAACTCCAGGATCTGTTCTTTCGTACACTTCTCTGGTCTCAGCCACTGACGACAGAGCATACGGAGCTAGATAAGGGCCTCCTGGGGTCTTCTTGATAGTGGACATGCCAAAAGCTTTGGCAGGATGTCTCTGGTCCAGACTCACTTCCTTGAAGGGAAATATCCTGCTCCCGAAGGGAATCTTCTTCCAGTTTCACTATCTGAAGATCTTCTTGTACTCGAGGGGTCCAAATTTGTTGGTCCACAGCTACAGTCATTGTTCTGCTCAAAGAACCTTGCAACTAAACTCCGAAGTTCAAGCCTCTTCTAACACCTCACTGGGAAGCCATCTTCAATTACGAGTCACTAAGTGGAACTTCTCTTGAAATTCTAGAGCCAGAGACATACATTACAAAGTGAAAATCACAAGTGAAAATCACAAGTGTTAGTCCAGCAGGGCTGAGGTACAGAGAGTCTTCCTGTCCCCACCTCCACTACACCCTGATGCTTGTAGAAGCTGGGCCTCTATCATTAAGGCAGCAGCTCCAGAAGTGTGATAAGAGGGGTCAAGAGTTGGTGATATGGCTGGAAAGTAAAGGAGTTTGAGGTTGTGCTTGCATAGCAATTAACTAAAGGCTGAGAAAACGCCAATTATTCACCGAGAAATGCAATGGAAATTATATATGGGACAATAAATCGCCTATCCTCCCAAGTCACTGGTCTTCAGAACTATCAAGTGTTACACAATACAAGTCTGAGAAGGCACACAGGTAGCAGCACCTTGGAGAGCAGCACTGCGACGAGCCGGTCCTACAGTTCAGAGATTCAAATACTTCCGCTCAACTGCCTTCTCTTCTAGTTTGGTTCTCAGCCCCGGGCCTCCGTTCTGGATTCTTAAGTCCTAGCATCGTAACTCTCTCCCAAGCAGGAAAATTTACCCTAGTTGCAAGTTTTAAGAGCAAGAATGATAAAAGCAGACTCACAGGATGCCGGAATTGGAAAAAAAGTTGAGGTACTCTGGCTTCAACTCTCAGAGCTGAAGCAATCATGTAGACCTCCAGGGACTTGCTCAAGGTCACCTTGCTGGTTTATGGCAAGAAGATACGCAGTGGCTCAGCCCTGTGACCCTAGACTGGATGACTAGCCCGCAGAGCGTGACTTACACTGGAAGGGCGACCTTCTCTGGAAGCTTTATAAGACAAACGCGGGGCCTGGTGACTGGGACGCCCATCAGGCCCCATGGGCACCGGGAAGGGGGGCGTCGCCAGCACGAGGAGCTGCTCGCGGGGCGGCAGGGCCTGGGCCCGAGGCGGTCGGAGCCCAGGCCCGAGGTGGGAAGCGCTCCCGCCCGCCAAAGCCCTGCGAATAACGACGACTCGGCCTCGCGGCACCTCCTCCGCGGTCGCGCAACGTCCCCACACGACACTCGAACCCCGAGCCCAGACCCCAAACCCGGGCATCCCGACATCCGCTGAACACCGGAAACGGAAACCCTAGAACCAGAAGCCCTCAGTATTCATCAGAACTACATTTCCCACAGACCTCCGCGCTTAGACAGACAGCAGCATTAACCAATAAGATACAAGGAAGACTCAGGCGCCTGTTTGTTTCAGACGAATCATTGATGCTGGGTGGGACTTTCCTACACTCTGCAGAGGAGTGGGAGCGTCCAGAGGCGCGACTAGAACTCGACGCGCTGGGGAGGGTGTGTGTACTGCCTCCCAGGAGCGGTGGAAACATCTCGTTCTGCGCGACCCTGGGGGCATTGAGCAAGAGAGCCTTTTACCAAGCATTTTCACGGAGGGCCGAGGGCGGCTGTTTAACCCTGTTAATCCCTGTGTATCCCTATTATACAGTTGAGTAAACTGAGGAGGCTTGAGTCTGAGGTCTCTGTTATTAAGGAGCTGGGACTCCAATTAAGGTTCTCTGCTCCTTTTTTTTTTTTTTCTTTGAGTCGGAGTCTCACTCTGTCGCCCAGGCAGGAGTGACGTGGCACGCTCACGGCCACCACAGCCTCGACCTGTTGGGCTCAGGCGACCCTTCTGCCTCAGCCTTCCAAGTAGCTGGAAATACAGGCATGCACCACCACGCCCAGCTAATTTATTTATTGTAGAGAGAGGTCTCAACATATTGCCCAGGTTGGTCTCGAACCCATGGGCTAAGGCAGTCCTTTCGCTTACCGCCTCCCAAAGTGCTGGGATTACAGGCATGAGCCACCGTGCCCGGCCGGTTTTCTGCTACTTAAGGTACTTTTCTCTGGCATGATTGCCAGTCGTGGTAATGCTGCACCACTATGATCCTCTCCCTCACCCAGCACACACACAACTACTTTATTTCCTGTGTGCACATTCCTGGGCCATTCAAGATGAACATCATTGCCGTTTATTCATTCAACAACCAACCGAGGAGCACCTACATTGGGCCAAGCACTGGGCGGTGAGTGGTGGTAGAAAAAAAGCGACAGCCTTCCAAGTAGCTGGAACTACAGGTGCGCACTACCGGGCCTGGCTGATTTTTTATTTATTATAGAGATGAGGTCTTAATAAGTTGCCCGTGCTGGTCTTGGGTTCAGGCAATGCA
>CAUYQG010056900.1:0-11599 GCA_963574415.1 Tarsius wallacei | reverse complement strand
GTTTCCTCATGTGTAAACCAGGATCAGTCAGTCATCCAGTCTCACAGGATTGGCTCATGTCTGTCAAATGCCAGCAGGCACTTGGGAAGTGGGTGCCCTTCAGGTGAGTAGAGGGTGGTGGCATGGGGGTTCCAGATGGGTCCTGACCTCTCTTTTCCTCCCTGGCCCCAGGACGAAGCTGGTGCTGGAGAACCTGGAGGATGCCTGTGTGCTGACCGGGCCAGATGACTCCCTGTGGGACAAGCACGCGTGTCCAGCCTACGTGGGACCCGAGATCCTCAGCTCGCGGGCCTCATATTCCGGCAAGGCGGCGGATGTCTGGAGCTTGGGCGTGGCACTTTTCACCATGCTGGCTGGCCACTATCCCTTCCAGGACTCAGAGCCTGCCCTGCTCTTTGGCAAGATCCGCCGTGGGGCCTATGCCCTGCCGGACAGCCTCTCGGCCCCGGCCCGCTGCCTGGTCCGCTGCCTCCTCCGACGGGAGCCGGCCGAGCGGCTTACGGCCACGGGCATCCTGCTGCACCCCTGGCTGCGGGAGGACCCAATCCCCTCCGCCCTTTCCCGATCCCACCCCTGGGAAGCTGACCAGGTGGTTCCTGATGGGCCAGGGCTAGAGGAGACCAAGGACGAGGAGGTGGAAAGAGAGGTGGGTCTGTACAGCTAGGGCCGCCCTTCTAGATTCTCAGCTGCAAATGGGGGACGGAGTTTGGAGTGTTTCCAAGCTTCCTGCTGTCTCTTGGAATCAAGTCGAACCTGAAGTGCCTTCTAGGAGGGAGAGAGGCAGAAGCCTGGGCGAAGCGTACCGTGTGCACCCCTGTGTTGCTCCACACATGCAAGTCCTGCTTGGGTGCTTCCCCGTGTGCCAGGCCCTGTCCTAGGTGCTGGGAACACAGCCATGAGCAGAAGAGACAAAGCTGCCCACTCACAGAGCTGGTGAGCTGGCGTTCCCCGGCCGACAACCCCCTCCATGTCCACAGGTCTACACAGGGCGCACTCCAGGCTGGCCTCCACTCGTGCTGGTGCTCAGGCACCTCGTCCGCAGGACAGTCCCTTTCACAAACAACCCAGCTGCCTTATGTCTTACACCTTTTCAGAGAAAAGGAAGCATCCCTGTGCCAAAGGGCCAGACCCCTCCCTTGCAACTCAGGACCCCAAACCTGGGTCATGCTGGGAACTGTGCTCCCAGCTGCTCTGTCCACCTGAGCAAGAGATTCTCCTTCCAGGCCCGAGCCGAGGATGGGGCCAGAAGAATGAGAATCCAAACCATGAGGCCAATTCTCCTCTACCTCAAGGGATGGCCTGGCATGAGGGTCCAGGCCTGTCAGCCTCAGTGGCCCATGACCAGAGCACCAAGGTTGGGGGACAGAATTAAGCAGAGCCCATTCTGTGGCCGCCTGGAAAGTCCCAGGCCCTCTTCTGGGGATGCGTGGGGCCCAGGACCCCTGACCAATACTCTAGGCTTTGGATATCATGAGTATACATTTTCACTTGTGCCTAATAAAAGGGAGTGATGAAAGACTCTCACTTCCCTGGGAGATTTCTTCTCTCCTTTCCCACCATCCCTTGCCAGCTTCCCCTACCTTCAAAACTGATGCCCTGGTGAAAAACCAGAGGTGGTGTGTCTCAGCCTTGGCTGAGTGGTGTGTGAGAGCAGATTTCCTGCAGCCCAGCAGCTCTTCCTGCTCTCTCTGTTTCTTCTGGAGGCAGTGGTATCTCTGTGGGGTACTTTGCTGAGTCAAAGTGGCTTAAACAAGAAGGAAATATGTTTCACATAAGGCAAGAAGTCGGTGGATGGGCTGGGCTTCAGTGCCGGTCCATTTGGCTCTAGAACTGGCTTTCCAGGCTCATATTCTCTCTCTCTCTCTCTCTCTCTCTCTCTCTCTCCCCGCCCTCCTTGTTGTCCCTGGGGACTGCTGGCCCAATGGCTACAAGTGTCATATTAGGGAAGTCCTTGACTGGAGGAAGAAGAAGCAGAGACATCGTATCGTAGTCCTTGAGAACTCAGGAGTCTGGAGTCAGGCTGCCCGGAAGGAAACCCTGGCTCCCGCACTCACTGGCTGTTTGACCCTCAGCAAGTTTCTTCTTCTTTTTTAAAAATTATTTTAATAGAGACAGGGTCTCACGATATTGACCAGGCTGGTTTCAAACTCCTGGCCTCAGCCTCCTAGAGAGCTGGGATGACAGTTGTGAGCCACCATGCCCAGCTGACATGCAGCAGGTTTCTTAACTACGCCTCAGGTTCTCCGGCTGTCAAGTGGAGGGTGATAGTAGTGCCTAACTCACGAAAGCTGAGTTGAGTTATTTCATGTAAAGCATTTAGAACATAGCAGCCTTCAATAAGAGTTGCTACTGTTCCCACAGCTCTTCTTTGAGGTGGGGGAAGCTTTCCCAGAAGCATGCCTACCAGACCTTCTCTCACATCTCAGTGACCAGGTGGGGTCACGTGGCCCTTTCTGGCCAATCACCAGCTTTCACTGGGGCCTGTGCTTACGCTCATCCTGCCCTTGAGCTGTGAGGGGGCACCTCTCTACGCTCAGGCTTTATGTGGGAGGCGGAGTGATACCTGAACAAAACCAAGTTCTGAGATGGAGGGGATAAGTGGGAAAAGGAGTATGGAGAAGTGAGGTGGCCTGGCCAACAGCCTGCCAACTGCAGATATGCCACAGAGGCCATCCTGGCTGGACCATCCGGCGCCAGGCAGCCCTCAGTTGACTGCAGGTGTAGACACCAGCCCAGCTGGCCACAAAGTCATGAGCTCAATAAAATGATTGCTGTTTGAAGCCACTGAGTTTTGGGGTGTTTTGTTATACAGCAAAAGCTAACTGATGTAGACAAGGACAAGTCAGTCTCATCTCTATGTACCCGGCATTGCCCAGAACAGGCAGCCCTGATCACTGCCCATCCGGCAGACTCTGTCCAAGCACTCTGGCATGCTGAGTGCCATCTCTGGGACCAGTGGAGCAAGGAGAAGGCGGGTAAGCTCACAGAAGGTGAGGACTACCCAGGGTAGGTCCCACGTCAGTGCTCCATGACACAGAGACTCATCTCCTCTTGACAGTCAGACGAGGCAGATGCTCTCATCATTTTACAGTAAGAACAAAAAATGAGGTTTAGGGAGAGCAGAAGACTGGCCAGGCACAGTGGCTCACGCCTGTAATCCCAGCACTCTGGGAGGCTGAGGTGGGAGGATTGCTTGAGCCCAGGAGTTTGAGACCAGCTGAGGCCACATAGTGAGATCTCATCTCTACAAAATTTAAGACTGAAGTCCAGTCTATTAAGCGATGTCATTGACTTGAGTCTGACCTTGGGCAAGTACTTAAAGTCTCTAATCTTTATCTATGAATTTAAAAATAAAAACTAAAATAAAAATTTTAAAAAACCTACATTATAAAAAAGTAATTCAAGAATGAAAAAAGTAACACTACCTACTTAATGGAGTTGTGCAAAGATGAAATTAGGTAATGTACTTAAAGCACTTAGTGCTGAGTCTGGATAATAAGCACTCAGTAAATTAAAGCCATTAAGAATAATTATTAACTTTGGGAGGCTGAGGTGAGGGGATTGCCTGAGCCCACGGGTTCGAGAACTGCCTGGGCAACTTAGTGAGACCTCTTCTCTACAATAAATAAAAAAATAGTAGCCAGGCAGTAGCGAGCGCCTGTAGTTCTGGCTACTTGGAAGGCTGAGGCGGAAGGACTCCGGAGCCCAGCGGGTGGACACTGGGATGGCCGTGAGTGTGCGACTGCACTCCAGAGTAGGTGATGGAGTGAGGCTCCAACTCAAAAACAAACAAAACAAAATGAATAATGATTAATCTAAAGAAGAATTCTTTAAAAAAAGATCTTCATTAGAAATTGTTTAAAAATGATAAAAGGTGTCATCACAAAAATTAAGTAATTAAAGAATTAAGAAATTCTTTCTCCTTGATGATGTTGTATTGGTGAGGCATTACTTGAGTCAATTAGTACTAAGTTGGTTTATTCAAACATCTGTGTCAAGTTTAAGGTTAGGAATTCTAATTAAAATTTTCTGAATCTTAAGCGTAAAGTCATATGTTCATTTAATAATAAACCAATTTTTTATTTTACTTATTTTTTAAAAATTTTATTCATTTATTTATTTGATTTTTATAGAGACCAGGTCTCACTGTGTTGCCCAGGCTTGTCTCCAACTCCTCTACTCAAGCAGTCCTCCTGCCTCGGCCTCCCTAAGTGATGGGATCACAGATGTGAGTCACCATGCCTGGCCAATTTTAAGCAATAGCTTCTAGTTATTCATATTAGAAAGATTAAACATTTATTAGCTTTTGTTCTTACTGATTTACATGGATACACAGTACTAGAGAAAGCAATTATTCTATTTAATCCAGTAACATTGCATTAATGCAATAGTCCTCCAGCCAGGAGATAGGAGATAAGTCAATAAGTCAGTCCTACTCTGCCATTAGCTTTTTTTTTTTTTTTTTCCGAGCTGGAGTCTCACTCCTTTGCCCAGGCTGGAGTGCAGTGGCATGCTCATGGCCACCCCAGCATCAACTTGCTGGGCTCCGGTGATCCTTCTGCCTTAGCCTTCCAAGTAGCCAGAACTATAGGCATGTGCTACCATGCTTGGCTAATTTTTGATGTACTGTAGAGACACGGTCTCACCAAGTTGCTCGGGCTGGTCTCAAACCTGCGGACTCAGGTAATCCACTAGCCTTGGCCTTCCAAAGTGCCGGGATTATAGGCTGAGTCACCAAGCCCAGCCTGCAATTAGCTTTCTATGACATCCTAGGCAGGTGATTTCCAGTTTTGGCTCAGCTGGACCTGCTACGGAGGCCTTAAGCCAAAGGAGAATGGAGGTTCCTTTCAGCTCTAAGTAGTATGATTCTATACTAAAGGCATAGGGCATTGTGGGAGGCATAAATACACACACAGTGAAAGAGGATGAGAGACAACAACGTAGTGAAAAACAGAAAAGAAGAACAGCGTCAGGGAGACCGAGTTAGAGTCTCAGTTCTGGAGTTGGGACTTGAAGGATGAGTGGGATTGACTGGTAAGTTGAGGCAGGGCAACCTCCCCCCCCCGGAGAGAGACCCCAGGGAATTTTTTCTGCTTTGTTTCTGCAGGGTCTCTCCTCATTTTTTATTTGGCTCTCCCCACCCTCTTTTCATTTTTTTTTTTTTTTGCCATTTTCATCAATTACTTTAAGTTTAATATCATCTTTTCACAAACTAGCGCTGTAAACAAAGCAAAATATTGTCTGCGTACGGAGCTGATGACAACTAAATCCGACTCATTAACATGGATATTAATTTGGTCATTGCTCAGTGCAGCTTCAAAAATTAAATTTTCAACCTGCTTAATTTACCATTCTCAGATCTTTTCATGGGAAATAATCTAGTGCCTTAAGCTCCTTCGAATATGAAGAAGCCCATTAAAATGGGTTGAATGGTAATGCTTTTCCCTAAGAAGCCCTATGCATATTTCCTCTTCCATCATGCTGTACCTATTAAATTCACTCTATTCCACTTGTTACTTTTGGTTATAGAAAAACGAGCTCATTCCCCACTCCTTTCAAAGTAAAGCCTCCAGCTCTGTTGTCTGTAGCATGATACCCTCTCTCTCTCTCTCTTTTTTTGAAGTTGGAGTCTCACTTCTTCACCCAGGCTGGAGTGCAGTGGCATGAATGCTCACAGCCACCCCAGAGTCGACCTGCTGGACTCCAGCAATCCTTTCGCCTCAGCCTTCCAAGTAGCTGGAACCACAGACTCACACTACCACGCCTGGCTGTTTTTTATTTTATTGTAGAGAATAGGTCTTGCCAGGTTGCCCGGGCTGATCTTGAACCCCCAGGTTCAGGCAATCCACTTGCCTCAGCCTCCCAAAGTGCTGGGATGACAGACTGAGCCACCGAACCGGCCCGCATGATAGTCCTTCTAGGGCAAATTCCTTATCCTATAGACCAAGATTTCTGTTTCTAGAACTACTTTAACAACATTTTCATCTATAATACCCAAGTTTGAGTTGGAACATATGGAACACTGAACAAAAAATTACATTGAATTAACAAAACGTAGTCCTATTTTCGTTTTGCACCAGATTTGTACCTTGTGTAAGCAGGTACACCTCTGAACTGTGTCTGTTCATTCCCACCATCATTCCTGTTTTGGGTGTGGGAATGGGAGAAGGGTTACGGCATTTTCAAAAGTCTTCATTTATTCATTTAATCTCTGTTGTGCTTTCAGAAACAATCACCTACCCAACCTAATCTGGGATCAAGTAAATAGATACAATAGTTTGATACAAGACATCATTGCTTGTGCCAGCTATGTTAGGTACATGAAATGAGTTTAAATCATTTCAAATATAAGCTTTATTTATTGTAACCAGGGAGGTATCACTTTCTTTGTGAAGCCATCCCTACTATATAGAAATTTAATTTTTCCTTTCTAATCCTGTACCTAGTAGAGTTAATATGGCACATATGCTATATTGCCATGACTGTCTGAGTTCACTACTGAACTACTACTGCAAATTTCTGAAGGACAGGACTGGATCTCATGTGTCTTCAAAAGCAGGAGGTGAGAGAATCAATGCATAAGACACAGAAGCCAGCCTGACTGGGTTTACTATATAAATTCAGGTTCAACCACTTGCTGTCTCTGTGACCTTGATCTCCCTTTCCCCCAGTTTCTCAGCAATAAAACTGAGACATTAATAATAGCATCAGTGTGGGATTAAATGAATAATACGGAGAGCCATCTTTCTAGTAATTTGGATTTTTGGTGTGTCCTGCAAATGCCCTATGCTGACTGTGCTGAAATGCATACTTCTTGTCCCGTAATTCTTAGTAAATAGCCGGCGACTGGCATTAAGCCAGTGGAGCTAATGCTTAGAGCCTTTGGCTTCCATCAGCCCCTTTCAAGACCTTGGAGAGGTTCTAGTAATGTGTTCACCTGAGACAACACTTTTTAAAATTTTGCAGAATTTCATGTTGGGTGGTGTGAAGAGATTTTGCAGATCGAGCTAAGAGGAAATTGAATTAGGCACATATGTATTGTCTGTTCAGAAGAATATATGTGTGTCTTGCGGGCACCCTCTTGCAGAGCTAACCTATTGCTAGCCATTCAGTGTAAGAGTGACCTCCAGAATTTTCCTACCACCTGGCATGGAAATTCACCAGGCACCATAACATGAAGCTGCAGGCCAGAAGTCACACACACACACACACACAAACACACACACACACACACACACACACACACACACACATATATATATTGAGTTGGAGTCTCACTCTGTTGCCCAGACTGGAGTGCAGTGGCATGTTCCCGGCCACCGCAGCCTCAACCTGCTGGGCTCCGGCAATCCTTCTGCCTCAGCCTTTCAAGTAGCTGGAACTACAGGTGTGCGCTACCACGCCCGGCTAATTTTTTGATTTATTTTAGAGATGAGATCTCGCCAAGTTGTCCAGGCGGGTCTCGAACCTGCGAGCTCAGGCAATCCACTCATCTCGGCCTCCCAAAGCATGGGATTACAGGCTAAGCCACCGAGCCCGGTTCAGAAGTCATATATTGATAGTGATTTTCCTGAATTTGACAATAATCCTAAAAATGTGTATGACATTACCAATGAGTTAAAAAGTAGAAATAAATATTTCTAAATGATTAATAATAAAAACAAATTTCAATCAGCTATGCTAAAGATCACATTGTTTTTCTATTATCTCAATAAGCAATAACATAAAATATTTGTATGTGAAAAAGAAATCAAAGAATATATAGCCAAAAAAGGAGAAAAAAATATTATAGAGGTGTATTAGGCTGTTAATTTTCTTAAGTATTTTGCTACTTTTCTGTATTCTATGATTTTTAAAAGTAATTTGTCATTCTTGCCTCATTTTAGATATATTTATTTTCATAGTAAGTTTTTTTTATGTGTGTGTAGGAGTCTCACTCTGTCACCCAGGCTGGAGTGCAGTGTCATGCTCATGGCCACTGCAGCCTCCACCTGCTGGGCTTAGCCCATCCTTCTGCCTCAACCTTCCAAGTAGCTGGGATTACAGGTGCACACTACCATGCCAAGTTAATTTTTTTGATTTTTTGTAGAGATGAGGTCTTGCTATGTTGCCCAGGCTGAACTCGAACTTCTGGGCTCAAGCAATCCTCCCACCTCAGCCTCCTTAAATGCTGGGATTACAGGCGTGAGCCACCAAGCCCAGCCTTCTTTCTTATTTACCCTGGCTTAAGAGTTCATTTCTCAGTGTGGAAGAAGCTAAGACTGACACTGGCCTTCCTTGACACCCCAACTCATGTGATTAAAACTTTGCATCCTTTTCTCTGCTCAGCACCCTTTTTCTCACCAAGACTGAAGTCCTGACAATTCCAGTTCATTTGGCAAGAGGAATCATATCTGTTTCTGTTATCTATGGTTGCCTAACAGGTGTAAAAGAAAAAAACCATTCACGACACTTAGTAACACAAAGCAGGGCAGACGTTTTCAGGACTGTCATGATAGGGGTAGGGAAGGCTGCCATGGGGTCTTGCAGTGGAAGAAAGAGATGGAGCTTAACTCTGAAACAACAAGGGAAAGTGGGAATTCATAGCCAATAATGGGGTAGGAGTCAGTGGGTAGAGACATCAGGACTCTGGCTAAACCCATCTAACAGGATTCTTGTTGAATGAAGGTCAAGTTCCTCAGATATTTCTTTTTTTTTTTTTTTGAGTTGGAGTCTCACTCTGTCGCCCAGACTGGAGTGCAGTGGCCGCTCTCGGCCACCGCAGCCTCAACCTGCTGGGCTCCAGCGATCCTTCCGCCTCAGCCTTCCAAGTAGCTGGAACTACAGGCGCACGCTACCACACCCGGCTAATTTTTTGATTTATTGTAGAGATGAGGTCTTGCTTGCCCAGGCGGGTCTTGAACCCGCAGGCTCAGGCAATCCACTCACCTCAGCCTCCCAAAGGCGCGGGATTACAGGCTGAGCCACTGCGCCCGGCTAGATATTTCTTTAGGGCTATCGAAGGGGAGAATCTTGACCAGATGCTGAGGATGATCAGACATTGAGGATGGGGGATTCTGGCTAAACTGACTTAGCAGCATTCTTGTTAGAATTGCATTTTGAGAGAAGAACACAGGAGCCCAAGGTCTGGCTTATCAAAGAGTTCAGAGGATCCTGATCTAAGTTTGGTCAAGGAGACACTCTTCATCACAAACCATCCCAAACCTAAGTGACTTAAAACAACAATTTGATTATTTACAGTTCTGTGGGCTGGGAATTAGGTCAGGTCCATTGGGTGTGGCTCCTCTCCAAGCGGTGTTAGCGGGGATCACACATGTGGTTGCAGTCAGCTTGGAGCTCACCTGGGGCTGTGAGATTCAAGATGGCTTCACCCACAAGGTCTCCAGGCTGTGGTGATGGGAATACCTGAAGGCTGGCTGGAACTCTCCTCTCTGTCTCCCAGAAATTCATCATCAATTAATAGCTCAGCTCTTGCTTCTGTCTAGGTAGGCTGGATCCTAAGACAGTGACCATGGAAGCTGCCAGGTCTCTAAAAGGAAAGACCCAGATTGGCACTGTTGCTACTTTCTGTTGGTCAAAACAAGTCACCAATGAGTTCAGATTCAAAGAGAAGGAAAATAGACTGCCTCCTGATGGGAGAAGCAACATGCATGTTGGTGGCCATCTTCAGACAATTTTCTACACTCTATACTCTGGCCACAACAGTTTACATATCTTCCATGTACAAAACATACCCAGCTCCCTCTGCTTCTCTATACTTTCTGAAGTTTAATCCAATTACCCCTCAGGCTTAAATTCCAGTGTATTGTGTTCAGCATGAAGTCCTAATGTCAATCTCTCTATCTGTAAAGAATCAGAGACTGTGAGGAGAGAGAGGCCATGCAGAGAAACAATAGGCCCTGGATGAGAACCAGTGCCAACGTTCCAGATGGAAGGGTGAGGCCATTGTGGACCCTTGAGCTCTAGTTGAGTGGTGACAGTGGAGCAAAGAAGAACCACTTCAACTGATCCTTCCTGGAATTTATTTTATTTTATTTTTTATTTTATATTAATCAGAGTCTCACTGTGTCACCCAGTGGAGTGCAGTGGCCCGCTCACAGCCACTGCAGCCTTGATCTCCTGGGCTCGGGCGATACTTCTGCCTTAGCCTTCCAAGTAGCTGGAACCACAGGTATGCATCACCAGGCCCGTCTAATTTTTGATTTATTGTAGAGACTGAAATAATTGAAATAGTTATAATAACTTGCCTCCATCTTAGCTGCCTGCCTGACCTAAAAATGACCCCTCCCAATGTATACGTGTGATTGTTGTAACGTTCCCATGACCACAGGCCCATAGCTTTGTTCCCCTGAGTCGTTACATTCTCATATTTTGTTTTTATATTTTGTTAGTGACCTAACCAGATAACTCCATTATGTAATGGTTCTTCCACCTTGTCTCTATGTAACTGCCTTAAACCATACTTTGTTGGCAGAACTCCAGGACTTTTCCAGTCACCGGCTGTGCCTGGGACATAAAGTTAATCAAAACTCCCTAACAAGTAAAAGTTCCCATATTGGTTACTAAGTTGCTAGTTTATAACTGCTATGGTTGCTAAGTTACTGTGTAGTCCATTTGTGAAATTTGCCTTTATAAGCTTCTTGCTAATTCCACTCAGTGCCGAGAGCTTTTATGGCAAGAGTCTCTCTCTGTCGCTGGCTTAAATAAAGGACTTATAATTTGAACTTTGTGTGCTGGCAATTCTCCTTTCTCGCAATCTGACTATAACAAGACGAGGTCTTGCCAAGTTGCCCAGGCTGATCTCAAACCCCATTATAGCTCACTCCAACCCTCTTTAGCTTGTTAGCCCCAAATTCCTCATTCTCTGCATTGGTCTATTGTTGAGAGCCAGCCACGGAGGCCCACTGAGCGTTAGGGATCAGGGAGGGCTGTGGACCCCGAGACCACTAGGATGTGTTCGGGAGCCGTTGACCCCATTCCCCGCCCTTTTTACCATTTGGCATATTTAGCCAGAAAGAACTCTGATGATCTAAGCATGAGGCTCTGAAACTACGACAGGCAGGGTTAACTTTGGAAATTCATTGCTCCCGTTTCTCACAGACTGCAGTTTTGGCCCTTATACAAGCTGTTCAAATTCTGGTCACATTCGAGAGCCTTAATATAATTGCAAGCCTTTTTGTATTAGAATCAAATGTTTAAGTTTAGTATAGATATATAGAGAATAAGATTTTAGAGTAGTCATTTTGTTAATAGACTGTAATCAGCCATTCCGAGAAGTGACTCACTATGTACTTCAGACTGGGCCACATTCCTAAGAACCCAGCCTGTATCCTGGACTGGGCCACATTCTTTCAAAACCAGCTCTAGCTATAATTAGTGTGAAGTTTTTTGGTCTAGTAGAATTGAGTTAAGCTTATACAAAACACTTAGAAGAATTGTAGGATAGATAGCTTTAATGTTATATTGTTTAAGTCTTCTCAGGTTAGTGATTATTTAGGGTATTTGCTTTTACAGAATAGAATGCTGTGTTAATCTTGAAGAGAGCCCAGCATGATCTTTGGACTGGGCCACATTCTTTAGGAATTGGTTTAAGCTATAT
>CAUYQG010056898.1:0-17388 GCA_963574415.1 Tarsius wallacei | reverse complement strand
CAAAAAAAAAAAAAAAAAAAAAAAAAAAAAATTGAAATATAACTCACACAATATGAAATTCACCCTTTTAAAATATATATTTCAGTAGTTTTCAGTATACTTCTAGAGTTGTGCAACCACCATCACTGTCTTGTCCAGCATGCTTTCACCATCACAAAAAGGTACCAAGTAACAATTTTTTTTAATTTTTAATTTTAAAGATGTGGGGTACAATTCAGGGTTAGGTATACAAATGGTCATTATGCCAGTACCCATGTTGATGAAGTGTGCCCCCCCCAGCAGTTTCCCTCAATTGCCAGTCCACCCCCAACTCCCCTGGCAGTTTCCCACTACTGCCAATCCCTTTCTTACACTATTATGATAACTGTTCAAGGTCTGCTTATGAGTGAGAACATATGGTACTCTGTTCCTTGTTTCTGTGATGGATCACTGAGCATGATACACTCTAAATCCATCCAAGTTGCTGCAAATTTCATGTTTGTCCTTCTTTATGGCTACATAATATTCCATTGTGTATATGTACCTCATTTTTTTATCCGGTCCAATTTTGCTGGGCAGCATGGTTGATTCCATGTTTTTGCTATTGTGAATAGAACTGCAGTAATCATGCATGTGTAGGTGCTTTTTTGTAGAATAATTTGAGTTCCTCTGGGTATATCCCCAATAGGGGGATTGCTGGGTCATCTGGAAGGTCAGTTTCTATTCTTTCAGAAATCACCACACTTTCTTCCAAAGAGGTTGCACTGGTTTGTATTCCCACCAGCAATGTGTTTCTTTTTCACTACATCCTCGCCAGCATCTTCTGTTCCTGATCAAAATCCCAAGTGCCCATGCCATAAGAGATAAGATAGACAAGTGGGAACTCATCAAACTGAAAAGCTTCTGCTAAGCAAAGGAAACCATCAAGAGAGCAGGGAGCCAGCCTACAGAGTGGGGAAAAAATATTTGCCAACTGTGTATCTGACAAAGGTCTAACATCTAGGATCTACAAGGAACTCTAATGTGCCAAAAGGAAAACAAAAAACAGCCCCATTAAAAAGTGGGCAAAAGACATGAATAGACACTTCTCTAAAGATGATATACAAGCAGCCAACAGACACATGAAAAAGTGCACAGCCTCAGTCATCATCAGAGAAATGCAAATCAAAACCACATTGAGATACCACCTAACCCCAGTAAGGATAGCTACCATTAATAAAACAAACAACCCAGTACCTATTAGTAGCCATTTCCTGTTCTTTCTTCCCAGTCCCTGACAAACATTAATCTATTCTCTGTCTCTATGAATTTGCCTATTCTGGACATTTCACATAAATGAATTAATACATGTTGCCTATTGTGCCTTGTGTTTTTCACTTATCAGCATCATGTTTTTAATTTTTGTACATGTTGTAGTATTTAATAGTATTTCATTGCTTTTTTATGGCTGAATGATATTCCATTTTGTGGCTATACTACATTTTGTTCATCTGTTTACCAGTTGATAGATACTTGGGTTGTTTCTACCTTTTGGCTATTGTGAATAGTGCCATTATGAATATTTCTGTGCAAGTATTTGTTTGAGTACTTCTTTTCAACTCTTTTGGGTATATAACTAAGGATGGAATTGCTGGATTATATGGTAACTCTGTAGTAAACATTTGAGGAATTGACAAACTGTTTTTTATAGAGGCTGAATAATTTTACATTCTCACCAGCAACATATGAAGGTACCAATTTCTCCATATCCTCACCAACACTTTTTGGCCTGTCTCTTAGTTATAACTGTGCTAGTAGGTATGAGCTAATTTCTCAAAGTTGTTGTGATTTGCATTCCCTTAATGACTAATAATGTTCAGCATCTTTTCATGGACTTATTGGTCATTTATATATCATCTTTGAAGTAATATCTATTTAAATTCCTCCCCCCTTTTTTGACAATGAGGTTGGAAATATGGACCCAACCTTTGCATATTTTAAACTGGGTTGTCATCTTATTGTTTACTTGTAAGAGGTATTTGTATATTCCGAATACTAGATCATCATCAGATATATGATTTGAAATTATTTTCTATTTTATGGGTTTACTTTCACTTTCTTGATAGTGTCATTTGAAGCACAAAAAGTGTTGATTTTAATGACATCCAATATATGTAATTTTAATATGGTTTGTTGTTTTATGTTATATCTAAGAGTTTCATAGTTTTGTAGTCTTCTAAAGATTTTGTTATAATCCTTACATTTAGATTACTGATTCACCATGAGTTAATTGTTGTATATGGTGTAAGGCATTCCTTCATTTTAAAACCTTGTTCATTTATTTAGAGTCGGGTTCTCACTCTGTCTCCCAGACTGGAGAGCATTGAAACCATCATTGCAACCACAGCCTTAACCTACTGGGCTTAAGTGATCTCTCCACCTCAGTCTTCGAAGTAGACGGGACTACAGGCGCTCACCACTGTGCCCAGGTAATATTTTGATTTATTGTAGAAACGAGGTCTCACCAACTTGCCCAGGCTATTTTCAAACGCCTAGGCTCAGGCAATCTTCTTGCTTCTGCCTCCCAAAGTGTTGGGATTATAGGCATGAGTCATTGTGCCAAGCTTAAACTTTATTTTTTAAGAACAGTTTTAGATTTATAAATAACTTGCAAAGATAAAACAAAGTTCTCATATTTCTTCCTCCCAATTTTCCTTATTATTGACATTTAAAAATTAGTATGATGTATTTTTTCCAATTAATGGACATATCTATATTAATAAATCCATATTTTATTAAAGTCTCCTCAGTGTTTACCTAATGTACTTTTTCTGTTCCAGGACCCCATTTAGGATACCATATTACATTCAGTTGTTATGTTTCCTTTGGCTCCTCTTAGCTGTGACAGTTTCTCAGACTTTCTTTTATTTTGATGAACTTGACAGTTTTGAGGAGTACTGGTCAAGTAGTTTGTCAGATATCCCTCAGTTGATATTTGTATGATGTTTTATATGATTCATGATTAGACTGGGGTTATAGGTTTTGGGAAGAAACACTACAGAGGTAAAGTATCATTCTCATCACATCATACCAAGGGTTTAATAATATCACTGTTATTTATGACTTGATAACCTGGATGAAGTAGTTCTTGTCAGGTTTCTCTCCTGTCATGTTATTCATTTTTTAATTTTTTTAACTCTACACTATACTTTGAGGAAGAAAGTCATTATAAACAGTTCACATTTTAAAGGTGGGGCCTTATGTTTCACAACCTTGAAGATGGAGTATCTACATACATTATTTGATATTCTTTGTATGGGAGATTTTTCTCCCCATGCCAATAATTTACATTTTCCATCTTTTATGTGTATCAGAATGGACACTGCTCTATAAAAATCCCCTCTGCTTCTCCTATCTCATTCTCTTCCCTAATCCCCACTTCTGGCAACTTCTGATCTTTCTTGCTGTCTCTTTCTAAAATGACAAATATTGCAATTATGCTGTTTGTAGCCTTTTCAGACTAGCTTCTTTCACTTAAGCATATACATTTAAATTTCATCCATGACTTTACAGCTTGATAGCTCTTTTTTTCTGATCACATATCCTCAAACTCTAGATAGCTAATTTTTTATTGCTGAATAATATTCCTTTGGAGGGACATACCACCATTTATCCATTTACCTATTCTTGTTTTCAATTTAACTGATGTATGCTCTAATTTTTATTATTTTCTTCTGCTTGCTTAGGCTCATATTGTTCTTATTTTAGCATTTTCATTGATTCTTCCTGTTAATTCTCCCCCTTCTTGTTTATTATCTTTTTTTCAGCTACCTTAACCATTTTTACATATACAGTACAGTACTGTTAACTATATGTACCTTGTGTGACATCTCTAGAACTTTTTCATCTTGCAAAACTGAAACTCTCTACCCACTGAACAATGATTTCCCTTTTCCCTAGTCCCTGGAAACCACCATTCTGCTATCTGTTCTAAGAGTCTGACTGCTTTAAATACTTATAATTGAAATTACGTAGTTTTTGTGACTGGCTTATTAATTTAGCATAATGTCCTTGAAGTTCATCCATGTTGTCACATATGACAGTATTTCCTTCTTTTTTAAGGATGAATAATATTTCACCATATGTATATGCCACATTTTCTTTATTCATTTATCATTAGACAGTTGGGTTACATACACCTCTTGGTTATTGTCAATAATGCTGTAATAAATGTGGGTGTACAAATATCTCTTCCAAATCTTGTTTTCACTTATCTTAGGGATATACCCAGAAGTGGGATTTTCAGACCATATAGTTTCTAAATTTTTTGAGGAATCTTTATATTATTTTCCATAGGGGCTATACCATTTTACAGTTCCACTAGCAGTGTACAAAGGTTCCAGCTTTCCCACATCCTCATCAATATTTGTTATTTTTTCCATCCAAAGGCCGATAGGTTAATTACAGTATCTCCACACTGTAGAATCTGTGCATCTATGCAGTGGCTAAAAAATTATGTTAATCTATGTTAACCAATATGGAATAGTTTCTTTTTTATTTCAGTGGCTTTAAGGGGTTCAAATGGTTTTTGGTTTTCATCCTTTTACCCCCTCCCATTGGAATAGCTTCTGACATATATAGTTCTTTAAGATTAATTATCTCTTTATCACAACCAGCCATTGCTTTTTTTTTTTTTGAAGAGGCTGAGCCCTGAATATTTTAATAAAATACATTGTCTTAACCCAGAACTAAGGAGATAGTTTTCACTAGGAAATCTCACAGGGTAAACACAGTCCCTGCTTGTGACTAGTAGATACTTTCTCATTATCCATATGTTTCTACTTTCTGCCTTCTTTTTGCAAGAGTCAGGGAGGGGTGGTGGGATGTTCTATTTTAATTTTTATCAAAGTAACACAGCGTGAGATCAAAAGTATGAAACAGTACAGATTTTTGTTGAAACACAATATCTACCTGCCTCATTTATCTCCATTTTCAGACAACCTTCCTAGAAGTAACCTTTTCTTTTCTCCAGTGCCACTTGCCAACCCAGAAGTAACCATTTGAAATCATTACTCTTTTCATTTTTTTCTGGTGGCTATCCATTTCTATATGTCTAGGAATTTTACAGTTTCAAGTCTTCCATTCAGGTCTGTGATCCATTTTGAGTTAATTTCTGTTTATAGTGTAAGTTAATGATCCAAATTCATTCTTTTGCATCTGCATACTCAATTTTCCTAATGTCACTTATTGAAGAGACTAGCCATTTCTCTTTTTGTTGCCTTGGAATTCTTAAAAAAGATCATTTGTCCACATATGTGACAGTTTGTTTGTCAGCTCTCGTTTTTGTTTCTTTAGTCTGTATGTCTGTTTTACACCAGTAGCATGCTGGCTTTATTACTGTAGCTTTGTAATACATTTTGAAATCATCCTCCTTCCTGTTTATCCTTAAGAATAAAATTTGCCTCACTAATGTTTACAATTGAGACATTTGTTTGAGTTTTGTTTTGTTACCTAGGGTGCCATTGTTGTTTGGAGTAAGTGGGATGGCATGTCATGGGCAGTAATCCTAGCTTTGAGGAGCATTATTTTGGAAAACATAGAGGATAAAGTTGAGGTTATTAATTGACAACTTCCATGCCCAGATTTGTATGAAAAAATGTATTTGCGTCTACTCATAATTTTTTATAATTCACTTCAGGTTCTTTGAAGCCATGAAGAAATCACGGGCTTTAAGTGAAAAACTTGCCATTTACTGTATGCACTACAATCCTTTGAGTCTCAGGAGCATGTGTATGGTTGCTTATGGATAACACTTTGAAGGAGTTCCCATTTTCTAGTGGGGGTTGTCTACTGTTCCTGTGCAAAAAGAAGATTTACTAAATAGTTGATTTACATATGTAAATGTACTTGTGTCTTGATTATCCCCAAAGGCATTCTGCAGAGGAGTCATTCAGTTATATATATATATATATATTTTGAGTTGGAGTCTCACTCTGTCGCCCAGACTGGAGTGCAGTGGCCGCTCCTGGCTACTGCAGCCTCTACCTGCTGGGCTCCGGTGATCCTTCCGCCTCAGCCTTCTGAGTAGCCGGAATTACAGGCATGCGCTACCACGCCTGGCTGACTTTTTGATTTTATTGTAGAGATGAGGTCTCGCCAAGTTGTCCAGGCGGGTCTCGAACCCGCGGGCTCAGGCAATCCACTCACCTCAGCCTCCCAAAGCGCGGGATTACAGGCTGAGCCACTGAGCCTGGCTATTTTAGTTAATTCTAATATTCTTTTTATAGTGAGAAGTTCTTATACTTTTCTAAGAGACAGAGAGAGAAAGACAGACAGACAAAGAGAGAGAAAGGTGAACAATTTGAGATATGACCTGAGGATCCTCCCCCTTGCTTTTTCTTGTATATATTACTCTTCTCTCCTTCAAGTCACAGATATCATCAACTGAGGGAAGAAAAACTGTTAGTGCAGAGTAAGGGGAAAAAATATACTCCACTTTAGTTTTTGAACTTCAAAATAGTCTTTTAATCTTGTGGCAGAGAAAACAGGTTGAGAGCAAGATTTAAGTGCCAAGAGTACAATCCTTTTTCAGTTTTAAAAGTCACTCAGAGCATAAAGTTTATGCTAAACAAAAGGCATGGAGTGTATAATTGGCTTGGGCAGAAGATAACAGTGACCTGGGCTGGGCAGAGGGAAGGAGAGTCAGAGAAAGGGAAGGGCTTCTGCAGGGAGTGGGAGATGAGGACTGGAACCTGTGCTTCCTTTCCAGGTAAAGCAAACTATAGCAAGCAAGCTCCCCATGACTTCCTTTGTGAAGTGAAGGCAGACAAGTGACAATGGCTCATGAGGGTTGGAACTATCCAGGCAGAAGGACCTAAGGAAGATTTTAAGAGTCTTCATGTGCTCCAGCAGTGGCAAAAGAAACAATCCCAGGTCTTCCTAAACATAAACGTAGCCAAGAGAACAAAGGTAGAACTTGAGTATTCTGAGTTCAGATAAGAGTGAAAGAAGAGACTAGCAGAGACCATTGGCCAAAAACCAGATGGAAATATCTGGGCAGGTACCAGCGAGCACAAATGCCAATGTCGTGCAGAGACCAGTGAAAACAGGTTCACACTAGCTCCTCCGCTGAAGTTCTTTCCCCAAAACTTGCCTCATGCCGAGCCTGCTGGAACTTTGCTACCATCCTAGAGACAAGGACAGAAAAGGAAAGCTTTGAAGTGATCAAGAAAACCTTGGACTGACTAAATCTATGTGCAATTAACTACAGTAAATCCCTTTTACCAAGCAAGATGGTAGCTAGAGATAACCAGTTATGGAAAAAAACATTTTAGAAACTGCCGGGGGAGGTTAGGGCACACCTCATCAACAAGGGGACTTGCATAATGAACATTTTTTACCTAACCCTGAATTGTACCCCACATCTTTAAAATAAAAAAATTAAATTAAAAAAAGCAAATAATCATTAAATGACTAAATGAACGATCAATTGATTAATTTGAAATTTGAAATAGGTGGCTAATGTAAGATTTTTTTAAATGCCTGAAGTTTAGCATTTCACTCAACGATTAAGGGCTGCATTTAAAACCTAAATGCTCTCCCTTCTTCTTCCTACAACACATTCATTTTTCAGACCAAGAAATCAATATTGTGTTTCAGAGAGGTGAAGAGATATAATGTATGCTTAGTAATGCCTTCTACTTTTATGAAAGTCATAATGTCAACCTTGAAAAGATGAGGGGAGCCAACTCTAAAGTGTTACTGAGCGCCTGTAATCCTAGCACTTTGGGAGGCCAAGGCTAGTGGATTGCCTGAGTCGCCGGGTTTGAGACCAACCTGGGCAACTTAGTGAGACCTCGTCTCTACAATAAATCAAAAATTAGCCGGGCGTGGTAGTGCGCACCTGTAGTTCCGGCTCCTTGGAAGGCTGAGGCGGAAGGATCGCCGGAGCCCAACAGGTCGATGCTGGGGTGGCCGTGACCGTGCCACTGCACTTCAACCTGGGCAACAGAGTAAGACTCCAACTCAAAAAAAAGAAAGAAAGAAACATCTGGTCCATTCATCATCATAGTCATAAAGCAAAATGTTATGAAGTAGAAAAGTCGGGGAAAAATCTCGCATAGATGTCATTTGGGGAATAGAGAACAATAGAGCTAAAAGTAGAACTATAGAACAATTCTTTAGAAATTTGCCATGGATACTCTGCCTACATAAACGATCTCAGTTATGAAAACAAGGCTATGAAGAGCCTTGAAAAATGTCCCATTAAGCCAACACAAAATTGCAGCAAATGTACCTCTCTGGTGCTGGATGTTGATAGTGGGGGAGGTTATACATGTGTGGGAGTCAGAGGTATATAGGAACTCTCTGGACTTTCCACTCAATTTTTCTGTGAACCTAATACTGCTCTAAAAAATAAAATCTATTTTTAAAAACTATCCTATTAAATTCATATAGACAGAAAACAAACTGGTGGTGGCAGGGGCTTGGGGGAGATAGAAATGGAGAGCACTTGTTCAATGGGGACAGGGTTTTATTTTAGGGTTATGAGAATGTTTTAGAACTAGATCAAGGTAGTAGTTGCACAATATTGAACTACATGCTACTGAATTATTTACATTAAAATGGCTAACTTCATGTGACATGAATTTCACCTCATTTTTTTGAAGCCACTATACAACAGATGAGCTTCTTCAACAGTACATTGTAAGGAATTATAGTCTCCCAATGCGGTCCTCAAAAAAAGAATTTCTGTGATACAATTTATTTTAAAGCAGTGGCCATGTATCTTACTGGCTATACCTTCGCTACATTCGTATTTTAAGGTGTATGATTGACTGTGATGATTGATTTTATGTGTCAACTTGACTGGACCACAGGGGGGCCCAAATTAAACATAGTTTCTGGGTATGTCTATGAGGATGTTGCAAGATGAAATTAATATTTGAATTGGTGAATTCAGTTAAGTAGATGGCCTTCTCCAATGTGGGTGGGTATTATCCAATCCCTTGAGGGCCTGAATAGAACAAAAGGAATTTACCCTTTTCCTGTCACATTGCATGAGCTGAGACATCTTATGTCATCTTCTCCAGCTCCCAGTCTTGGATTTACACCACTGGCTCCCTTGTTTCTCAAGCCTTCAGACTCAGACCAAATTACACCACTGGCTTTCTTGGGTTTTCAGCTTGCAGATGGCAGATCATGGAACTCCTCAGTCAGCCAATTTCTCATAATACATCTTCTTTTATGTCTGTGTGTATTTGTCTGTCTGTCTATCTATCCTATCTATTTACCATCTATCTATATCGATCATCTATCCATCCATCCTATTCGTTCTGTTTCTCTGGAGAATCCTGACTATTGCAGTGGTCTTGCAGTAAAGCTCTTTATTTTTGTTTGAACAAGGAACCTCATCACCCACCCTCTGTATCATACTTGATAACATCACACAAAACACATTGTGAAAAATACTACTCTAGATCTTCCAAGAAAAGAAAACCTCAATCCATTCTTATTTTAACTGCTCCAAGAGAAAGGATTTTTTACACAGCAATCTTCTTTTGATATTTGTTGAAAACAACTTATCCTTCAAGCAGAAATATGATTTCTGATGAGATGCTTTGATAATGCTCCAGACAATAGGTGGCCTCAGTAAACCCAATTCTAAGTGAATGATGAGATGTTACAGTAATAACGACATAATACAGCTCTTGAATACCACTCAGTTTGTAGGCAGGAGTGCCACACTAGGAAAACTTATTATCCCAGCTATGTATAGATCAGCTAGCCATAGAGTTTGAGATTTTATTCATTTGCACAAATTGCATTTTCTATATACTTCAGAAAGTATGACACAACATGTGGGCACATATAAAATAGCTGACTTTTTCATGGCAGATATAAAGATGTCCACTACAGAGGCAGTTTAATAAAATGAAATGTCCCAAGGCTATTTCTTCATTGCAAGTGAATGAATCCCCATGAATCTTCAGTCAGGTCATTTCTTAGATTCCAAAAATGTTACTTTAACAATAATTCACACCAATAAGAATATCTGCAGAACAGATTCAATTGTTTTGGGATTAGAATCAGTTATTATCAACCAGGGTGGAACAAAATAGGTGTGGAAAAGAAGAAAACACACTCCCCTCTCCCAAACAGATGTATGAGAATGTTCTGGAGGTGTGCTTATTTGAAAATGAATTATCAACATTCTAATTACAGATTTGATTTTAGTCACAATAATTAATTTTCTTTGACTATGTAATCACAATTAAGAGAGTAAGAGATTTCAGATTTCTCAAATAAAGGACTGCATCAGGAAAGGTAGAGAAGCATAAAGAGGCATGTTGTCTAGAGACGGATTAAACCCAGACAGGGTGTCTATGTCTTCACCACCCACACCACACATTCAGTTTCCCGAATGCCCATGCCCCAAAAGTCCCAACAGTCTAGACTTTCCCTATCCGAGTATGAGTGGGTGGGGTGTGAGAGTTCCAGGAAGCATCATCCCAGGAGCCCATATTCTGACTCAGGCTTTCTCTGGAGGAGTATCTGGCACTGTACTCCCAGAATTCCTGGCTTTGGCATCTGGAACCACCTGTCCTGTTCATCTGACTTTCCTCAAAGCTATAGCACCCAAACGAAATAAATTATTATTTTCTCAAAGAGCTAGGTTATAAGAACATTACTTGTGTGTTTGCCTGCCTCAAAATGTCAACATGTGTGTATGCACAAACATACACACACACACACACACACACACACACACACACACAGACTTTGTTGGCCGTCTTTGTACTAGCTGACTCTAGCCTCTTGGCCACCACTGATTGAACCAGTCCTGTATAATTGACCCACCTAGACCACTTTCTTTCTCCAACCAATTTAGAATTGAAGCTCAGAGATCAGGGTCGGTGTGCTGGAAGCTTAGATTGCAAACTAAGGAAAAGTTGGGCTGGGAAAAACCTGTTAGACCATAAATGCCTGAAGAAGCAAAGAACACATTTTGGCAGGGGGGGAGAAAAGGGAGAGGAATAAAGCAAATACAGAGAATAAAGCAAGTTCAAGAGAGCATGTGGGTCTAGAGGGGCAGAGAAACCCTGCTGTGCTTCTGATGGCTTTTCAGGTCCTAGTTCAAACCCTCTCGTATTCTGTCTTCGTTTCCTGGTTTCTAAGACACCTCTGTATTGTTATAATAAATATTGCCCAAACATTTTTGCTTTTAACTTAAAATAGCTCAAGTGCTTTTCTGTTACTTGCTGTCAAAAGATCTGTCACCTAGATATACATACATTTATTTTTTATCAAAGAAGTTCCCTCAACAATTTATTAATGCTCAACATTCTGCGCATTGACCGGATGGCTTTCTGCTCTATGAGGAGGGGCCCGCAAAAACCAGAATTTATGTATTTAAAAATATGTAATCTATTCTTACATGTTTAAACTTCAGTCACCTTCAGAGTACTTTCTGTTTGGGGCAATACACCTATCAAGACACTTTTTCCACTTCTCAAGTTTCTGAACTTGTCAATTTTGATGCCTTAGTACTTCTGCCATTTTTTGTCTCACTTCTTCCACATCAGCAAAATTTTTCCTTTTGAGGACTTTTTTCACCTGGGGAGACAAAAGAAAATGTCATTCGTGGGGAGAACTGGTGAATAGAGAGGGTGGGACATGGGGTCATGCCGTTTTTGGTCAAAAACTGAACACTAAGTGCAGTGTGGGTGGGCGTGCTTGTAAATCACCCATCATGAAATGGGCAAACGGGTTGAAAGAATCTTCCCAAAAAATTCACTGAAGCCGAATGCAGTCTCTCACAACAATGCTAGCTGGTACACCGATGCTGATGGGTTTTTAGAACACTTACATAGCAGGGGAAGTCTGTACTACAAGGGGCCCACCCTCCAAAAAATAATTCTTGTTTTTTGGGTGTCCCCCTCGTATGTAACATCAATCACATTCAGCTCATGGTTGAGTTGCGTTTATTGACTGTTGTATTAATTCTCTAATTTTATTTTATTTTTTTGAGTTGGAGTCTCACTGTGTCGCCCAGGCTGGAGTGCAGTGGCATGCTCACTGCCACCGCAGCCTCGACCTGCTGGGCTCAGGGGATCTTTCTGCCTCAGCCTTCCAAGTAACTGGAACCACCACACCCGGCTAATTTTTTGATTTATTGTAGAGGTGAGGTCTCACCAAGTTGTCCGGGCTGTTCTCAAACCCGTGGGCTCAGGCAATCCTCTCATCTCGGCCTCCCAAAGTGCTAGGATTACAGGCTTGAACCACCATGCCGGCTAATTATCTAATTTTAAATTACCACAAACTAAGTGGCTTTAAACAACAGACATGTATCATCTTACAGTTCTGGAGGTCAGAAGTCTGACACAGGTGATTCTGGTCTGAAAACAAAACGTCAGCAGGGTGGTTTTCCTTTCTGCAGGAGAGAATCCGGTTTTTGTTTTATTTTGTTTTCCTTTTTCAGTTTCTCAAGAGTGCTCACATTCCTTAGCTCGTGGCCCCTTTCCATCTTCAAAGGTAGCAATGACTGGTAGAGTCTTTCTTATGAAGTCATTTCTCTGGTTCTAACACTGAGTCTCCTGCCTCTCTTTTTCCCTTACAGGGAACCTTGAGATTACATTGGGTCACTCTCCGTCTCAAGTTCACCTGATTAGTAACCTTAATTCCATCTGCAATCTTTATTCTGTTAAATCAGGACCTGCTACATAATTTGCAAGTCTCAGTGAAAAATGAAAATATACAGCCCTTTGTTCAAAAAGTTGTAGGGGAGGGGATGTCATTAAAGTTACTGAAATATGAAGCATTTTTGTCTTATGTGGTCTCTCTCTTGAGTTGTCATAGAGGTTTTGTTGCTGTTGTTGTTTGTTTGTCTGTTTGTTTGTTTGTCTGTTTTGAGTAGGAGTCTCAATCTATTGCCCAGGCTGGAGTGCAGTGGCACACTCATGGCCACTGCAGCCCCAGCCTGCTGGGTTCAGGCAATCCTTTCAAGCAGCTGAAACTACAGACGCACGCTATCACGCCCAGCTAATTTTTTGATTTATTGTAGAGATGAGGTCTTGCCAAGTTGCCCAGGTTGGTCTCGAACCCCTGGACTCAGGCAATCCTCTCACCTCCCCCTCCCAAAGTGCTGGGATTGCAGGCATCAGCCACTGCACCCAGTCATAGTATTTTCTGTTTGTTTGTTTGCAATTGTTATCCTAAGTAAAGCAAAATTATTCTAAATTATTCTAAATTGTTAAAATGAATTTTACCTTCTTTATTGTGCAATATCAGTTTTAAATGCACATATAAGAGCATTTAATTTATATATGAAATCACCAACCTTAATTCGTATCTCACAGTTTGTTACATATATATTTTGTTCTTACCTGAACAGTAGAAACATCTCACAAAATTAACATGTAACATAACACATAATGTTATATGTAACATAACATATTTATAGGCTCCAGGGATTAGGATGTGAACATCTTCAGTGGGCCATTATTCTGCTTAACACAACCAGAAGAAACTTGGTCCTTCTCCATATGGCTTACTTCTCTTCTCTTGTCAGCTTCCTGATGGCATAGTGATCCCAGGTTAGTCAGTTCTCTTACATGGTGGTTGCTTTGTTTCTTAGAGTGAGCTTTCCAAGCATGAAAGCAGTAATGTGCAAAAGTTTATTAAGCGCTTGCCTAGGTTGACCTTAGCGATATCCCATTGGCCTATGCAAGTCATACGCTGAAGCCCAAGGTCACTGTGGAAAGAGACTACACAGAGCAAGAATAAAAAGATGCATGGATTATTCAAGGCCACTATTGGGACAGTTACCACAATCACAATTAGAATTTTCAATAAGCTTTGCACATCATCCTTAAATGTCCAAAATGACAAAAGTGGTGAGCATTGTAAATGCTACAAAATATTTGCTGGTTTAAATTGCTGATAACATGATCTTATATATAGAAAACGCTAAAGACTCTACCCAAAACTGTTAGAACTAATAAATGAATTAAATAAAGTTGCAGGATACAAAATCAATATGCAAAACTCAGTAGCATTTCCATACACTAATAATGAACTATCCAAAAAGGAAACTAAGAACACAATACCATTTACAATTGCAACAAAAATAAAACAAAATACTTAGGTAAAAATTTAACCAAGGAGGTCAAAGATGGAAATCTATAAAACACTGATTTTTTAAAATTGAAGAAAACATTAATAAATGAAAAGGCATTCTGTGTTCATGGATTGGAAAAATTAATATTGTTAAAATGTCCATACTATCCAAAACAATTACACTGAATATGCAATTCTTATAAAAATCCCAATGTAGTTTTTCCCAAAACTAGGAAAAACAATTCTAAAATTTGAATGGAACCACAAATGACTCTGAATAGCCAAAGCAACCTTAAGCCTAAAAAAGCTAGAGGTAAACAACTCCCTCGGGTCTCCCCCCCCCTTCCCGTGGGAGTTTTTCTGTCCTCTCAATAAATCCTGCTTCCTCAAAAATAAAAAAAGCTAAAGGCATCACATGGCCTGATTTCAAAATATATTCTAAAGCGATTATAATCAAAACAGAATGTACCGGTATTAAAACAGACACATTAACCAATGGAAGAAGATAGAAAGCTCAGAAATAAACCCACACATTGATGGTCAATTGATTTTTGACAAAGGTGCCAAAAACACACAATGAGGAAAGAACAGTCTCTCCAATAAATGGTGATAGAAAACTGATATTCACATGCAGAAGAGTGAAAGTGGAACCTTATTTCACACCAAATAAAAAATTCAACTCAAAATGAATTAAAGATTTAAATATCAGACCTGAAACTGGAAGACTATTAGAAGAAAACAGGGAGAAATCTCCATGATATTGATCTGGGGAATAATGTTTCTGGATAGGACTCCAACAGCATGGACAACAAAAGGAAAACTAGACAGATGGAATTGCATCAAACTAAAAATCGTCTACAAAATAAAATAAACAATTGACAAAGTGAAGAGACAACCCACAGAATGGGAGAAGAAAATATTTGTAAGCCATACATCTGAAAAGGAGTTAATAGCTAAAATATATAAGGAACTGAAACAACTCAATAACAAGAAGCACATAACCTGATTTAAACATGGGCAAAAGTTCTTGCTATGGTTTGAATGTGTCCCCCAAAATTCATATGTTGAAAACATAATCACCAATGCAACAGTGTTGAGTGGTGGGAACTTTAAGAGGTGATTAGGTCATGAGGGCTTTTCTCTGATAAAGGGATTAATGCTGTTATCCTGGAAGTAGGCTTGTTATAAAAGTGTGGTTGATCCTCTCTTGTTTTCTCTCTCATCATGTGATGCCTTCTGCCATGTTGTAATCTAGCAAGAAGACCCTCACCAGATGCAGCCCCTTGATCTTGGAATTTCTAGCCTCCAGAACCTTGAGCCAATAAATTTGTTCTTTATAAATTAGCTAGTCTCAGGTATTCTGTTACAGCAGCACAAATTGGACTAAGACCGACCTGAGCAGAAATTTCTCAAGAGAAGGCATATAATGTTCTCTTGATATAATGGTAAAATGTTCAATACCACTAATCATTAGTGAGTGTAAATTAAAATCACAATAAGATATCACCTCATACCTATTAGGATGGTTATCATCAAAAAATGAAAGATAAGTGTTAGTGAGGACACAAAGAAAAGGGAACCCTTGTACACTGTTGTTGCGAGTGTAAATTAATGCAACCATTATGAAAACAGTATTGAAGTTCCTGAAAAAACTAAAAATAGAGCTACTGTATGATCCAGCAATCTCACTTCTGGGTATATATTCAAAGGAATGTGTATCAGTATGTTTTTTAAGGGATATCTGCACTCCCATGTTTATTGCAGCATTATTCACAATAGCCAAGATATAGAAATAACCTAAGTGTCCATCAATGGATGAATGAACAAAGAAAATATGATATATATACTCAATGGAATATTATTCAGCCATAAAAAAGAAAATTCTGTCATTTGCAGCAATGTCAGTGACCTAGAGGACACTATGCTAAGTGAAATAAGCCAGGCACAGAAAGACAAATACCATATGACCTCACTCTTATGCGGAATCTTAAAAAGCCAAACTCAGTAGAAGTAAAGAATAGAATGGTAGTTATCAAAGGCTATGGGAGGAGAAAAGGAATGGAGGGAAATGGGGAGGTGTTGACCAAAGGGTACAAAATTTCCTTTAGACAAGAAAAATAAGTTTTAAGATCCATCGCATAGCAGTGTAACTATAATCAATAGTGATGTATTGCATATTTCAAAATAATTAAAAGAGTACATTTTCAAATGTATCACCACATAAAAATGTCAAGTGAGATGATGGATATAATAATTAGCTTGATTTAATCATTTCACATAAACATATATCAAAGCATTGCACCCCATAAATATATAAAATTATAATTTATCAATTTAAAATGATAACATTAAAAGAAATGATTTTTCATTTGAAATGAAAATGATAACAGGTATATTCTGACACATAACAGATTCCCTGAGCACCTCCTGTGTCCCATGTCTTGCTGGATGCTAAGCTCTTGACCTTGATAATTTACAGAGTGTTAACTATGTCCTCACAGACACTTGTACAAAGCTAGAAAAAGCAATTGGGCCTGAATATTATTTTTAAAGAACAACGATGGGTCATGCATACAGCTTTATGTATAGAGCAAAATGGAATGTTCCACCATGATCTGCCTGGATGGGACACTTCTAACTGATTCTAGTCATCCATTTATGATTATCATTATGATGATGGTGATTTTCTATGTCTGTCATTTCTTCTAATTCTATTTGTGACCAACCTTTCTATCATAAAAAAGATCTTTCTCTACTCCTGAATATATTTATTTATATTACAATGAATTCTTATTTCATAGAGTTATAAATCTTTTACTGTCATCGTTTATTATAATCTCATATTATTTCAGATTAGCCAGTGGTAGCCTCTTCAAGGTGTCTTTCTCCATCCTTCTTAGAGCATTTTGTGACTTTCTGGCATAAGGATGTGCTCTGGGCTCATCTTGTACTTTCTCTGCATTAGCCCAAAAACAACCCATTTCTCCAAGAAGTCCAGGCTTATTTTCTGGAGATAGAAACCAAATCTAAGCAGGGCTCAGTGGCTCAGCCTGTAATCCCGCGCCTTGGGAGGCTGAGGTGAGTGAATTGCCTGAGCCCGTGGGTTTGAGACCCACCTGGGCAACTTGGCGAGACCTCATCTCTACAATAAATCAAAAAATTAGCCGGGCATGGTAGCGCACACCTGTATTTACAGCTCCTTGGAAGGCTGAGGCGGAAGGATCGCCGGAGCCCAGCAGGTCGAGGCTGCGGTGGCCGGGAGCGGCCACTGCACTCCAGTCTGGGCGACGGAGTGAGACTCCAACTCAAAAA
>CAUYQG010056896.1:0-14547 GCA_963574415.1 Tarsius wallacei | reverse complement strand
AACTCAAAAAAAAAAAAAAAAAAAAAAAATCAAAAATTAGCCGGGTATGGTGGCTGTCCTCCTGGACAGCCTCTGGAAGTTGGGCTTTAGGGTCAGACACACCCGGGTTCAAATCTCAGCTTCTTCACTGATTGGGCATGGGGCTTTGGTCTCCACTTCCTGAACAGGTCTCATTTTTTTTTTTTTTTTTTGAGTTGGAGTCTCACTCTGTCAGCCAGGCTGGAGTGCAGTGGCATGCTCATGGCCACCGCAGCCTCAACCTGCTGGGCTCAGGTGATCCTTCTGCCTCAGCATTCCAAGTAGCTGGAACTACAGGCACGTGCCACCATGCCTGGCAAATTTTTTGATTTATTGTAGAGATGAGGTATCAGTATTGCCAAGTTTCCCAGGCTGGTCTCAAACCCATGGGCTCGGCAATCCTCTCACCTGGACCTCTCAAAGTGCTGGAATTAAAGGTGTGAGCCACCACGCCCAGCAGGTCTCGTCTTTATTATTGCTTCACTTCCTCTCTCTTCCCCTTCTCACCTATGCCACATGCTCAGCCAGAATCCTACAGAGGCAGATTCTCTATCAGGAACTGCCAATGAGTTATTAAGGAAAAATTTCCATTTCCAAGGTCACCCACCCTCCCTCAGCCTCTCATTCTCTCCCCAGGATATCTACCTCCTTTTATTCTCAGAAGGTGGCCAGGCATTTGGGCACCTGGATTGACATTTAGCAAACTTTCTTCTGTCCATACTTTTTACTAGCTTCTCAGCTAGGTACTTTCCCATAATAACCTCCTCAACAACCCAATGAGGCAATAGGTTATCATATCCGTTTGACAGATGAGCAAATTGAGGCTCAGCAAAAGTCAGGAGGTGGAGCTGGGATTGGACCCTAGCTCATGGCCCTCCAAGCCGAGTGTTCCTCCTCCACACAAGCACAATTGGGTGTGATCGTTGCCCAGATCTGTGGGGATGGAGATCAGAGAAGCCAGACTCATAACTAGGTATAGCTGGGAAGCTGGGGCTGTAGTAAATCCCACCTGCCTGGGCCTGCGGTATCAGGGTGCTGAATTAGGCAGTTTGAGGGGCTTGTGGAGTCAGGGAAGTCTTGGGCAGGCCCTAAAGGCTCCCTGGAGAGCTTGGGATTACCAGAGCTCTTTGGATAATAGCAAAAGTCACGATAACGACATCAGCTGTGATTTGTTAAATCCTTACTACGTGCCAGATCTCATTTAATCCTCCTGGCAACCCCGAGAGGGCGGAATGTTTGCCAGAACTCCCCATCCATGGCTGTGTGACTCCAAAGCTCACCTGGCTTCCCTTGGTGCATATCTGCATCTCCCCTGATAACAATTGATAACTCCTCATCGGGTCCTCTCCCCAAGAGACCCTGCCTAGGCTGGGCCTCCTGGCCCCCCCGCTCACTAGCTCATTATCCCTTCTTTTCCCTGGATCCTCTGAATCCTGCCCTCAAGCCCTAGGTTTTGAGCTGGAATGTGAAAAGGGTAAACCCTTCCCAGGTGTGACCGAGTCCCTCCTCCCTGAAACACTGAGACCTAAAGAAGATGGAAGAGACTTTCTGAACCCTACTCAGACCAAAGGAGGAGAAAAATAAGGGGCGGGCTTAACGTTTATAGATGATGGAGCATAACCCAAAGGACCCTGCCTTCTCTATCAAGGAAAAACTCTTCAAACCAGAGAAGAACTCTGGCTCCAAGGAAGCCGAGGACCAGGCAGGGCTGGGACCTGACTGCCTCCAACAGCCTTTGCTCCACTCAAGGCCCCCTCCAAGCAGACATGGAGCCATTCCAGGGCCCTTCTAGGGAGGAGAGACGTGCCAGGAGACAAAGCCAGAAAAATACCTCGTCTCGATTTAAGCATGGGAAAAATATGGTGCAGTGAGCTTATGACAATCCCAGGCAAAATTCCAGAAGTTCCTTTTCTAAGCAGGGATTATCGGAAGCCAAGATAGGTTCACTTAGGTCAAGGCATGACTAACTCCCCAGATTACTCTTATAGGAAGGGTAATCAGAGTGTGTTGTGGGAAAAGGACGACAGACTCAGAATTTAAAAATAGGACAGTGCTGTTATTAGAACTGCACTGAAGAAGAAAGGAGGGAGCTCACCAGCCAGGGTCTGAGATCCACCTCACCCCAGCTCCTTTTATATCAGCATGATAGGCAAGTAGACTCAAGGATGCTGCCAAAGTCTGCCTCATGGTCAGCAGTGGAGGAAGGGCCTTGGGGTGCTCAGATGAGGAAGATGAGAAATCCTGAGATGAGATACTGATGATATACATTTGAGAGGGGGTTGGCTGCATGTGTCCAATAAAGCATTTAGGGTCTAGAAAAGGGTTGCAGCATTTGCCCAGGGAAAGAGAACATTAAGAATCTCCTAGAGCCAGGCTCGGTGGCTCAGCCTGTAATCCTGCGCTTTGGGAGGCTGAGATGAGTGGATTGCCTGAGCCCATGGGTTCAAGACCCGCCTGGGCAATTTGGTGAGACCTCATCTCTACAATAAATCAAAAATCAGCCGGGCATGGTAGCACGCGCCTGTAGTTCCAGCTACTTGGAAGGCTGAGGCGGAAGGATCGCCGGAGCCCAGCAGGTCGAGGCTGCAGTGGCCGGGAGCGGCCACTGCACTCCAGTCTGGGTGACAGAGTGAGACTCCAACTCAAAAAAAAAAAAAGGAAATATATGACACATTTTATAGATTATAATAGTGCTTAACCTATATTAGCTGAAGGTTAAAATGCATGTAAAAAGTCTTAATAATACAGGCAGTGTCTGGCATATTGTAAATATTACAATAAATTTTAATCATTATCATCTAAATAAAAATAGAGACTCCATTTCTACTATTCCTTTCTTTTTTGGTTGTTTTTCTCTATTTTCTCTTACAACCCAGGAGAATTTTGATTTTTAATTTTCTGCTAGCATAGTTTGACTTTGATGTGTACCAGGAACTGGGAAATTGCAGCCCACTGGCCAAGTCCAGCCTGCCTCTTGTTTTTGTGAAGAAAGTTTTCCTGAAACACTAACACATCCATTCATTTACATACCATTTTTAGCTGCTTTTGGACTCCAATGGCAGAAATAAGTAATTATGACAGAGACAGTCTGGCCAGCAAAGCCTAAAATACTTACTTTCTGGCCTTTTTCAGAAAAAGATTGCTGACTCCTTATCTATACAGCTGCAAAAGCCAGAACTAAATTTGTTAGAAATAAAATAAAAACTATGGTACTGGTTCCAGATTTATTCCATTGACAAGCAACAAATTAGCCACATTACATTCAAGTAGCATCCTGGTGTTAATGATAAAGCAAAGATAAATAAATAAATACCTAAAACCCCACAAACAAAAGTGTTTATAACCTAGTAAGTGGTAACTGACAAGAACAGAATCATACGGCCAGCAATTTCATTTCTAGAAATCTATCCCCCCAAAAATATAAAAAGCAAAATATTTGGAACTACTATGAAATACAAATGTATGAAAATTGACAAAAAATATAGTATAGTGACCAAATAAAGTTTAGCAGTAAGTTAAAATACCTATATTTCCATGTGTCTAGACATTTACATAAGCACAGAATACTTCAAAAGTAGCCTTGAGGGGAGAGAAAAAAAGCAGAATTTGCTTTGTATGTTTTATTTTTTTTTGGCAATAAAAATTACTTTTTAAATAAAAATTTAAGACAGGGCACAGTGGCTCACATCTATAATCCTAGCACTTTGGGAGGCCGAGGTGAGAGGATTGCCTGAGCCCACAGGTTTGAGACCACTCAGGGAAACTTGGCCAGACCTTAACTCTACAATAAATCAAAAAATTAGCTGGGTGTGGTGGCGTGTGCTTATAGTTCCAGCTACTTGGAAGGCTGAGGCAGACGGACTACCTGAGTCCAGCAGGTTGAGGCTGCTGTGGCTATGAGCATGCCACTGCACTCCAGTCTGGTCAACAGAGTGAGACTCCAACTCAAACAAAAGAATAAAATACAATAAAAATAAAAATTTAAAACAATAAAGAAGACAAACCAGAATATATAAAACTGGACAGTTCTGTGATTAAGGAGGGCCCAGAGGGAGAAACTGTCCAATACGGTATAATGGCTTCCACATATGGAGGTGGTGGAGGTATCTACACTTTTTTTTTTTGAGTTGGAGTCTCACTCTGTCACCCAGGCTGGAGTGCAGTGGCACGCTCATGGTCACCACAGCCTCTCAGGCGATCCTTTCGCCTCAGTCTTCCAAGCAGCTGGAACTACAGACGTGAGTCACCATGCCTGGCTAATTTTTTTTATTATAGAGATGAGGTCTTGCCAAGTTGCCCAGGCTGGTCTTGAATCAGTGGGCTCAGATAATCCTCTCACCTCAGTCTCCCAAACTGCTGGGATTATAGGCGTGAACCATGGCGCCCAGCCAATATCTACATATTTAAAATGAGGAAAATCAACTCAGACACATTAATGAGGTTGCACAAGATGCTTTTTTAAGTAGCAGAGATTATATGCAAATACAGTTCTACTTAGCTCTTAGTACATACATTTAATTATTGTGCTATGCTGCTTTCGCAATAAAATTTTCCTTCTTCCAACCGTATAACTTAAAATTATAAATGTATACACCGGCTGTTGCCTAAACAGAGTATTAAGATTTTGAAGACCTATACCTCAATGGGTTGTAATGATAAGCACTGATGTGACCCAACACTTGACAAATACCAAACGCCCAATAAATGGCATACTTTATTCCCCAGTTTTAGATAAGAGAATTTTCTCTAGCTCAACGTCATTTAAAAAAATTATATAAAACAGACTATTTCAGACTTTTTGTTTTAAGAGACAGGATCTTGCTGTATTGTCTAGGCTGATATTGAATTCCTGGCCTCAAGTGATCTGCCTGCCTCAGCCACCCAAGTAGCTGGAACTATAGGCATGTGCCACCATGCCTGGCTTATTTCAGGCTTTCAACAAATTTAGATTGGCCAATTAGAGATAACACAAGAGTTGAAGACTCTTGGTATACATCCATCTTAGTGTATGCCTACCTCAGATGGGCTAGTTGCCAGCCTTTTTGGAAGTTCAAAATGTGACATTTATCTTGGTGATTTTACCTTTGTCCAGGCTCTATCACTCAACCTTATTATAGACTCAGGTATTTAATCTCGTGATTTCCTTGGTTACAATGTGATGTGAAATCACTATAACACAATTAATACAGATAAACACATAAAGTGAGAATGCCAATGTGATGATGTATAATGATAACAGCCTAACCAATGTGCACAGTTGATAGGCAACTCAGGAAACCCAAGTCTCCAAAGACTGGTTGCCAAGTGAGGACTCGCACAAGGGAGATTAGCCAGGTAACACAAATGGAGACTGGTATCAGGCCAATCCCCTTCACAATGGAGAAGAAACAACATGTATGTCAAATACTCATGTGGGTGAGCAGAGCCCACTTAACCCAGGACAATGCTTGAGTGGGTCCTGGAAATATTTTACTTATGACTTAATAACTGACCAACTCCTCTACTGGTGAACAATTTCTTCTTTAGCTATACAGGTTGAGCATCTCAAATCTTTTTTTTTTTTTTTTTTTTGAGCTGGAGTCTCACTCTGTCATTCAGACTGGAGTGCAGTGGCCGCTCCCGGCCACCGCAGCCTCGACCTGCTGGCCTCCAGCGATCCCTCTGCCTCAGCCTTCCAAGTAGCTGGAATTACAGGCGCGCGTTACCACGCCCGGCTAATTTTTTTGATTTATTGTAGAGATGAGGTCTCGCTTGCCCAGGCGGGTCTCAAACCCGCGGACTCAGGCAATCCACTCACCTCAACCTCCCAAGGCGCGGGATTACAGGCTGAGCCACCGAGCCCAGCTGGCATTTAATTTCTAAAGCTTATCTGGATCCCAGGCACCACCATTGCAACTACCTTTAAGAAAATAATTCACGTATACTTTTTCATTTTCAGATGTAAACTCTAGATTATTAATCCATATCTGTGTTTTTTTAGTGTTCATTAAACAACATCAACAGAAAAAAACTTTTGTAGTTTTCAAAGACTTAGTTTCTGGACAACAGACTTGCAGTTACCAAGCTTTAAAGTTTAAACAGAGTAAAACCATTTATGCAAACACGAGTATTACTCTTAAAACAGTGATACATTCTTTAAAAAAGAAAATAATTTTGTCATAGAAGGAAAAAAAAATTGTGTATACCAAGCAATCAAGTGGAGATTTATCTTAGGAGAAAACATGGAGTAAAGCGGGAAAGAAAACTTGACTTCAAATTTATAGCTGATTAGAGACCAGATCAATATCCAATTATTAATCAAATATTTACTGAGTGTTGATAATGTACAGTATAAATGAACATTCATGGAGCTGAAGATTTACAGTTCCTGGCCTCAAGAATCTCACAGGCTAGTGGAGGAGACTAATACATTAGCATGTATGACTCACATGCTAAATTCAGTGTTTTGAAACTGCTGCTTTTTTCTTACAACACCTTCCCTCTTTTCTCTATGTGTATAACATCTACCCCTGCACCATCAGAGAACAAGGATCATCTCCTCCAAGGATTCTCACTGAATTCCCTTCATTCAATCTCACACATTTTTAACTCACTTGAACTCTTGGACATTAATACTAACACCAACTATTCTGCTATGTATATGTTGCTTTAGTTCTTTCAACAATTTTTAAATGTTTTAAAATTGACTATGAAATTGTATGTATGTATTTATCATGTACAACATGATGTTTTGAAATATATAAGCACTGTAGAAAGACTAAATCCAGCTAATTAACATATGCATTACTTCACATAGTTGTCATTTTTGCAGTGAGAACACTTTATAACCACTCAGCATTTTTTAAGAATACAATATATTGTTAACTACAGTCACCATACTGTACAATGGTTCTCTTGAGCTTATTTCTCTTATCCAACTAAAAATTTATATCCTCTGATCAATGTCTCCCCTTCCTCCCACCCCCCCAACCATGCCATCCCTGGAAACCACCATTCCAGGAAACCACCATTCTAGGAAATCAACTTTTTTTTAGATTCCACATATGAGTGAGATCATAAGGTATTTGTTTTTCTGTGCCTGGCTTATTTCCCTTAACAGAATGTCCTCCAAGTTCATCCAAGTAATTTCTTCTTTAAATGTAATCTGATATCAGGCCCTCTGTGCCTCATGCTGCACTTGGCACTGGGTACACAAGTATATATAAAAAACAAAACAAAACAAAACCCCCAAACAGGCACAGTTCCATGTCTCATGGAACTAAGTCTATCATGGGAGCCAGACAATAAATACCTAAGTATAGATATATGAAATGAGCACTATGACCTTGGGGTGTGGCAGGATAACATAAATGTACAACCAGCAAAATATTTTCATCATTATTAGGATGGAAAGCCATAAGAATGACTTCATGTGGCTCCTTCTACATGGACTTAATTTTAGGCAGAGATTTCCAAAAGAATTTGGGATCAACCATTAAAAACCAAATGAAACTTGGACAGGCATGGCATCTCACACCTGTAATCCCAGCTCTTCGGGAGGCCAAGTCAAGAGGGTCGCTTGAGCTCAGGAGTGCAAGACCAGCCTGGGCAACAAGGCGAGGCCTCGCCTCTACAAACAAAACAAAACAAAACAGCAAAAAACATGTGAAGCTTAACCTAAAGTCAAATTGAAATTTACTAATACATAGACAATTGATAATTTAAAATATTTATGACTAAAATCTTCAAAGCAACAAATTCATTTGCAATCATGAAAGTGTGCAACCTCTAATGGAATAGGTCTTCATCTAGAAATAATTTAAAATTTAAGTTATCAGTGATTTGTCAGTAAACAACATTTATTGAGATGTCACCATCTCACAGACTTTATAAGAGAGATAAAATGAAATGAGAGGTCAAGATTTCTGCATTTCAGTAACAAGGGGGATTAAAACACTTCCTAATATTTTTTGCATAGTTTTTTCTTAAAAAATACCTTTTAGAACGTCTTCACGACAAGCCTGAGGCAGGGAGGCGAGCAAACATAAGTTTACTGAATGGAACACTTACACTATGCACATATAATACTCATACTATATACATAAAAGTCAGGAGCTTTTACAGTTTCTAACTCCAATTCTCTGTTTTCTGTCATTGTTTTCTTTCCTCCCCCAAATCCAAGAATTGGCCATAAAGTGATTTAATGGAAGTGTGATAGAAACCAGATCAAGTGGAACAAGAAAAAAGCAGTTATCACCAACACCCAGAAGCTCCCCTGAAAACCTTCCTGAGATGGATATATTATCCTCTGTAGGAAAATATTATGTGATTAAATTCACCCATTTATGTAATCAATTATATTCATCACTATCTATACCAGGTGCTGAGGACCAGGATGAAGCATGTGGGCATCTTCAGATTGCTGTTAATTTGTTTCTTTTTCAACATCAATATTCTTTATTTACTAACTATGATTGGGAAGAAATTGGTTTTCAGCAATAAAAATTATACACATTTTTATATTTAAAATATAAGATTCATAACATGAATATGAATTTATAAAAGAGCGCTTACGAGTCTAATGATAAATATCTTAGGAGACATAGTAAACTGGTCACATAAATCACTTGAAACAACCCTGTGCCAAGCTTTGGTAGGTTTCAGAATTTCAATTGACAGCAACTGCTGATTTTGGATAATACTCAGTTCACTGGTCTAGAGATTGATGGTACAGACTGTAAGACATAATATGGAGCCTATGTTAGCCTGTCCCAAATATACTCAAGAAAGAAAGGTCAATAGAGAAAAAAAGTAATTTAATTTCATTATTAGGCAGGCGTGTATGTATATTTGTTTACTTTTACTTGAGGTAAGCAGGGATTCTAGATGAGGGTGGCATCAATTTTTATTTTTGTGGATTGATACTCTGACCAGATGCCCAAGTTCTTTCAGTCCCAAATCAGGCTCTGAAGATATTTTAAGTATTACTGTTATCAAGCTAGTCCCTACCCTCGCAGACACCTAGGCTAATAAACTTCATTAGATCATAGGCCATTGAATAACAACTAGAAGAATTAAAACTAAAAGAAGTTTGCACTACTTCTGGCTATCAGACAACTAAAGCCTCCTTATGGTTTTGATGTTTAGAAGGTTAACCTAAAAGGCAGATTTTATTACTAAATAGAAAAATTAACTTCTAACTTTATCTTTGAAAAATCAATAATACTTCTAAAATTTTATTCTTGTTTTAATATGACTGGCAATATGAAGAAAAGGTGATAACTTAAGAATCATTTTATGAAAGGAAAGTTTCTCACTAGCTTATACATAACGCATATAGTACATTAAAAGTTGCAGATTGCTAGTAATGACTTAGATAAAAGGGCAGTAAAAAAAATGAATGGGAATGAGGTATAATATGTGTCCACTGTTTGATTTCTTTAGAGAGACAGAGCTTGAACAACAGTGAAATGATGGATGAATTCTGTAGACTACACTATTCAATAAATATATGAAGGCCACCTTGAGCTGTGAAATCTACTCTCCCTACAAAGTGAAATTTTTTTTGAGCTGATGCAAGCTTGTCACCTGAGTGTGAAAATTGCTATGTTTTATAGCTACATGTTTCTTTTCAGGGATTGACTGGCTTTGTGGCAAGCATTCATGAGGTTCTGCATATCGAGTCATTTTCACAAGTATAAACACACCCCAAATTGTGTAGACAGTAGATAAGGTTTAGCCACTGCTTTCTTCCTTTTTATACTAATTTATCCCTCCCCAGTATCCACCTTAAAAAATGTTTTTCTTATCTCTCTTAGAGAATCTGCCTCACCAAGGTCTAGTCCAGAACTTTAAAACTTTGGAAGTTTTCACTTTATTTTCACCTCCCTAGTTTTGTCTCTTTTTCTCCCATCTTTTGATTCTATATCATGTAACTCCACAGAGTCATTTGAAAACTGACAAACATCTTCTGCAGGGGGAAAAAAAAGGAGTGAGCAAAGAAACAAGTCAAAGTAAAGCAGGAGTAAAGGCTAAGAACATTCACTTGTTAATAAGTATTCTCCCATCATACAGAGTTGGAGACTCATGCCTATCGCATTTCGTGTTGCTGTCTGCTATGTTCTCAAGATTCTAAAAAAGTAATTTTCAAATTGAAGGTCAAGCCTCTTTAATAGGTAATAAAATCAGTATACACATTAAATATTTAAAGAATTGCAGTATTAAGGAGTAGGGTGAGAGTAGAACTAAACAGGGCAGAGCAGAGGACATCTCAGAAAGAAAGAAAAAGTATGAACTCATTGAGAAGCAAAATATGTTTCTTAATGTGAGTCTCAGTTCAAAAGTTTGAATTTTTATAATGGCAACAAATGTTAGTTAAACAATCAATTTCTGCACAAATACAAATACTTAATTTTGATGAGTGTTTATTTAAGTCTTTGTTGGAACTATTAACTGAGATCCAGTTACATTTGGGCATAAATTATAGAGACAGACAAGTAACTATACCTCCAATTAAGTTCTTATTCCAAAAGTTTGTGTGAGAGTAATGCTCTCATTGTTTATTTATGAATAAATTTAGAGAGTAAACTCATATTCCAAGAAGACAAAATAATTCAGCATTGTAGACAGCTACGTCCACGGGCCAAAACTGATCGAAAGCAGGGAAGAAATAGAGAATGTTCCTCTTACGTATTTAACCAGCTGTGTGAAAAAGAATACAAGTTCTTGTGGGCAGAGATGTGTAGGGACATATTTATGTCTAATTGTCACCTTAAGAAAACCTACCTGAATAATAATCCTAATTTTGTTTATTTATAATAACTGCAGAACTTTTTAATCAAGGTAATAATGATTAACTCATACATAGTGAGTTTAAAAAAAAGGTAGTCAGCCATCCATTTTAGTGGTAAACTCTTTTTGTTAGGGTCAATTATTTCTTTTGTTTATTGTATGAAACTCTTTTATGGTTATTGTATTGAACTTACTTGCAAAGTTCCATTAGTGTGCGCATATTATCTAATTTTGTTTATTCAGGGGGATATATGGATTAAGTTGATGAACTGGATAGGTTTCTTTTTTTTTTTTTTTTTAGGTAGAGTCTCACTCCGTCACTCAGGCTGGAGTGCAGTGGCATACTCATGGTCACCCCCTTGTTGACCTGCTGGATTCCGGCGATCCTTCTACCTCAGCCTTCCAAGTAGCTGGAACTACATGTGTGCACTACCATGTCCAGTTAATTTTTGATTTGTTGTAGAGATGAGGTCTCACCAAGTTGCCCGGGCAGGTCTTGAACCTGTGGGCTCAGGCAATCCACTCTCCTTGCCCTCCCAAAGTGCTGGGATTACATGCTGAGCCACTGAGACCGGCCTGGATAGGTTTTTAAATATATTAACCCAGAGTACTTTCATTTGCAGTCAAAACAAACTTGGAGATCTTCACCAGATATCTTTGAGAAGTTATTCAAGGCAGTGTGAAGTGGTACTTAAAAGGAAATTCCAATAGACTTCAGTTGCAAACTCAGCACTAAGATTCACTAACAAAAGAACTTTGGACAAAGTAATGAAATAAGCTACTTCATTTCACTGACATAAAGATTAAGTAAGATAATAATGCAAACCCCTAGCACAATGCCTGTCATATAGTTATGATTACATTTATTTTAATACAATTAATGTAGCAGAAGTTGGAATTTAATGCCAATTTGATTATTTGACTTACAAATGCAACTTTCAGTCTACAATGCTAATTTATCATCACATCATTGTTATTAACACATTTTAAAGCATCTTTTTACTCTTCTCCAAAAGGTTACCAGCATTCTCACTATCTTATTGGCTCTTTAGTGCTAATAATTTATGTCATATCATACCATCTAAAATTCTGTATTATTCTTGTTACTATTTGTACTTTGCTTTCCCCAAGAATAAAATTATAGACTTCTTAAGAAAGAAAGAAAAAAATAGCATTTAATTCCTCTTGAGAGACACAAATTTACTATGAAGTTAATAAAGTTCCTACCTAACAAAGACTCCTTCCAAGACCCTGAAAGGGGGCTCTCCAAAGTAATAAACTTTAGGCCACAGAAAACCTGTATCCATTCCCACTTCTGAGCATGAACTCAACAAAAGAGCTCATCTATTTGTAAAGTTGCTTCCAACTTAAAAATATTTGGCCTAATTTTTTTGAAACAAATTCAGTGATTAGTTCACCAGAGTAGATCTTCAGTCCACAGTACGTCTTGACTAACTTCACATTTTCAGCAAAAAGGAATATGCACATTGTTTTCTCTATTGTTAGGCATAAAGAGCTTAACAATCAAAACAGCACTTAGATTTTGCAGCACTACTAAAACCAGAGACATTGGAGACCTTTAGTTTTGGGACAATGTTTTGAAATAAGCATAGATTGATTCAGGAAAAACAATATCTGGAATGGAATTGAAAAGCTAGTTATTTTTCTTTGAACTACAGAATACCTTTTTGTAGGTACAGAACAATAGTACTGAATTCTCAAGTATGCCAATTATAATAACAATAAAACAAAAAACACAAAAGAATAAAGCAGGAGCTTTATAAACATTATCTCTAAACTTAAACAACTCTGTGAAGCAGGTATTAACATTCTTCTTTCCTATATGGGACCATTGGTATTCAAAATTAAACCATTTGCACATGCTCAAACTGAGATAGGGAACCAGCAGGACTAGTTTTCAGAATGAAGTCTCAGACTCACACCACACTAATAAGATGGGAGGCAATGAGAAGACACTACCAAGACCAAGACCAAGACCAGCCGAGACCAGCCACTACCAAGATGGTGTGGAAAATGACCACTACCTGTCCTTCTTGCTTATTACACAATAATTATAATACATTAACCTGCTAGAAGACACACTTACCAATGACATGACAGTTTACAATTACCATGGCAACCCCCAGAAAGTCACTTTATATGGTTTTAAAAGGGTAGGAAACCCTGATTCTGGGAATTCCTGGATCCTTTCCCTGGAAAACCATGAAGAATCCACCCCTTGCTTAGAATATAATCAAGAATTAGATATAATCAAAATAAAATCCCAGCTATCGTTCTTCCTATTGACTAGCCCAGGTCGCTATTCCTCTTTGTTATTTCAATTAACCTACTTTTATTTTCCAACTAAAGCTACATGGCCTGCTCTGCTTATGGATCCATTTATTTAATAAACTTACTTTTCATCTCCTACTTATGACTTGTGCTTGAATTCCAACCTACAGGAAGCCAAGAACTCACTTGGCCACTCAGTCTGCACCCCAACTCTAGGATTCGCTTGCATCGATACAACTAGTAACAGACAAGCCAGTACAAGAACCCAGTCTGACTTTTAACCATTAAACCATACTGTATATAGTGTGAGCACATGCTGAAAAATTGGCTTTTAAAAGTGAAAAAGTAGTTGGAAAACTTGTTTATTCATCATGAGCTTATTTCTAAGGTCAAATTTCTCAGGTGCATTTCAATGAAGTCTGATCCAGGCTCTGGAAACTAATGAACTTTGGGTATAGGCAACAACGTAAAATATTTTTTGTTAGGTAATCATTTTTCACAGCAGTTAGTAGAGTGCTTACTAAGAGAAAACAATAGATGGGACACATTTTTTAACTTGCATACTTTCAAGAAAACTTAAAACATGATTTACGACTTATATTTCAAAATTGTGCATGATATACTATGCACTGAAAATAATGTGTATTTTTTCTCCATATATTTTTTCATTGTGTTGTCACTGTTAATTGGTGTATCTAATCTCTTGATTGTCCCTCAAATACTCTGCAAAGATTTTTATTGTCTTTGATATTTATGAGCATCATGCATTACTATAAGTATAAAATGAAGATCACGTAACCCTATTAAATTGAAAAATTGTTTGTGGCAATGCCCTAAATACCAGGAGATTAAAGACAAATAAGACAGGACACAGTCCCTCAAATAATTTCCAATCTAGTGCAATAGTTGTCAAACACATTGCATATGAAAATCATTTTGGATGCTTTTAAAATTTGTAGGGAGGTGTCCCTCAAATAATCTAAGTTATAAAATTAAAATAGAACTTAAAAAATCTATGTTTTTAAGTAGTACTCCACTGATCATTAAATATCTGACCTTCATATTTAGAAATTGATCTAAGAAAAAAGGTATGGATATAACTGAGGAGCCTAAGGGCCATTTAGTTCTTAATTGTGTTTTGAAATTTGTTTTAAGTAAGATTTTAAGCTTGTTTTGAATGTGTATTGAAACTTGTTTTTAAAACTCAGATGTATGCTTGCTTTCCCACCCAAGCTCAGCATATCAAAGCCAGCCCAGCAATATCCCCTTGGTAAACAAGTTTACATACCAACCCCAGTTTCAGTGCAGGAAAAACCGCGGAGCCACGGTGCAGACCCTCTGGCCCCAATTCCTGCTCCACCCCCCTAGTAATCTGACATTCCAGATGTCTTAACCGGTCCCACCCTGCCCGCCTGACCGTTGATGGTCAGCCATGGTCAGCCGCGACCCAAGACCATACAAACCAAC